>JBCJKH010032621.1:32771-54387 GCA_039877255.1 Loriculus beryllinus
ATTTTTACATAATTATTTCTAGCATTGCTCATCATTTGAATGCCAAACTGGCAAGAAGAAATATGTATAAGTTAATTTTGCAGACCAGTGGAGGATTTCCTCTCATCCCCTCTCATCATTCAAGATTTAGGCAGTTAAAATGAAGAAAACAAAATAACAAAATACTAACTGCAGTCACCATAGCATGAAAGGACAGCATACAACAACAATGTAAAGGATATAATGTATAGTCAAAACACAGAGATGGTCAAATGTCATAACATGATCTTGACACAGGAATTCAGCCAAGAGGCTTAACATTGTGAAAATGTAGCTCATAGTCTGCTGACTGCTAATACAAAGAAATGTTATTTGATACATATTTCAAATTTCACTTCAACCTAGAAAATAACTACCTGATACTGAATTAGCTCAAGGAGAGAGTCCCCACCTACTAGCATTTCCTGCAGCAAGGCCTCCTACTCTACTTCAAATGCATATGTAAGATTTGATCAGCTCTACCTATGATTCAGCTGAAGTGTCAGATATAGTCATAGCCTGAGTTATTTGGTTCTTTTATGTCATAACTTGTTTTGAGAAAAAATTTTAAAATTTTGGTAGTCAAACAGCACAGTTGAGATAGACATCTCAGTATCTGTGTCCTTTGTAGAATAAGTCAGTTTTTAAGGTCTGTTTTTAACAATTTAAATTACATTCATTAAATAACCCCTTTTTAGATGGATGCCTAAGACACACACAGTTTCCAGCAGGACTTTACAACAGCATGAATGTAATGAAGGATTAGCTAGAAAAAATTATTGGTGTAAATTTTAATGGAAAACATATTTTCCTCTTGTTTTCGAGTTGGGTTTTTTGGTTTTTGTTTTGACTGAAAGTGTGAAAAAGTAGCTTTTGGCTGCTGCACCTGCCAAGAAGATAATAAGTTAGCATCCCTGTATGGAATGAAAAGTGATTACTCTCCTGCAGCTCAGAGGGATGCCAGCACAAAGTCTCTTGCAGGTGTCATTTGAAGAGTACCAAGAAAACAGTAAACACACAGTGTTTCTCTCAGGGGTTCTGAATGGTTTGTGTCACACATACATGTGTTTGTGTGCTCATATATAAATATAGATATGTCTATGAATTTATGTTTAAACACATCTATATACATACATACATAAGCATGGAAGATAGAAGTATAGATATGCATAAGCACATGCAGACAGGATATATATTTGTGTAAATGTATAGTGTACTGAGATGTACATGTATACATCTCATTTTTGTATGTATTTATTTATATTAGCACGCTATACCCCTTTTTATGTATGCTATATACAGGTTTGCAAACAAATAGTAGTGCCTTTCCAATTTTTTCTTTTACATAACCTTTTTTTTTTTTTCACTTTTTACCACAGCTAGAAACATAAGTCACAAATAAATGTCATAAAAGCATTCACAAATGTGTGTGTAGTCACAAAGATATATGTTAGGTTTATATGTGTGTGGGGAGAAAATGGGATGGATGCAGACTGAGAGAAGGGAAATAGGTATGTATTTATGTATTTCCCAAATACACATGTGCATATAGCCATGCACACAACACGCACAGACGTAATTCTCTACTACCTGTTTTCCTATGCAACATAAACAAGGCCTTTGTCTATCCCAAGAGGTTAATTTGGTCAGACTTTGATACATCACTTTTTGTCTGGTGTTAATATTTTACTCCAAATATTTTACTCCAAATGCCATATCATCTTTTATCTTTTATTTATGGTGATCTTCATTTCTCAACAGGGACAGTCACCGTGGGGAGAAAAGGCAGTGATCTTTATTTTTTTATTTTCTCTTTATATTACAAACTTTTGGCCCTTAAGAAAAAGTGCAGACTGTGAAAGAAAGAAAAAAGATAGGAGGGAAAGTAAAAAACCCTTATACATTGAGAATTCTTTCCAGGAAGGTGAACAAGAGCCATTTTTTTTTTCACAGACTGAAGGATGCAGCTATAAATAAGAAACAAGTTTAATTAATTTGTCTTTAGGTGTATACTACTTTCGAATTGAACCCTGAATTGTGAAAAAACAGAAGATGAAGAAACTTCGAAATGGAAGATATGAGTTTAAAAATATGAATAGCAAAGTTCTTTACATAAACTTTCAATAAATTCACCTGCAACCCTTAGAGACCAACTTATTAAATACATGATTGCTATTTACAGAGCTAGAACATTTACTGGTATTTTAACCCTTGAATACTAGCCAGACAAAGCTGTGAATCAAGGTCTGTGTTCTATCTAGTGTAATACTGCCACAGAATAATCAATTTCCTTTCTGTCAGTACAAATAGACAAGAAAGATTGCCTGAACAAAGATTTAAAGAATACCTTCCTTTTTTTCAAGATCAAACAAGGATTACATAAATTCTCAAAATCAGAATTCCTAGCAAAACGCTATTAAGACTCTCTAAAAGTTTCATTTTCCTTCAATCTTCTACCTCTTCACTTCAATACAACCTGATCTTTCTTCTCAGTCATACTTTTATTTAAATAATGTCCCTGTGTGTATGCATGTGTGTATAAGCTAATGGCACTGCACTCAGTTACATGGACAAAATTGCTTGCCTAATCCTGCTTTCTTGTCTTGGGAAATCCTCAGATTTGATATTCAGGCAAAATGGTCTACAGAAATAATAAATATTATGGGAAATTCTTTAGTCAGCACCAAATGACTGAAATGCCATTACTCTGAGTTTCTTAAAAGAAAGAAAAGTTAAATCTGTCTGCTCAGTAAAACCTGTTGAATCCCAACTCAGACATCAGCTGAGACAAAAATTCAAATAGTAGCTGAAGAGAAGTAAGAACAGGACAAGTCATGACAAAAAAGTCTGTTGAGACTTCATACGCATGTATACTGACAGGATTCTCTATGCTTAATTAGCTGCTAGTAATTTTATGCATCATTCAGACTGCAGTTTAGAACCATGTCCGTGGTTCTAAACTGCAGTCTGAATGGTAGCCTGGTAGCCTGGGCATGAGCTGGGGTAGTTGCAATGGTACACCACACTGGATTTAGCCCCAGCCTGAAGATGCTTACATGAATGCACATGATAATAAAGAAGAATTTGACAACTCCACCATAGGTGTAATTTATTCAGACATTTCTACATTCAGGTGATTTGAAGAGCAGAGGTCTAGACAGTCATAACTTTCCACTCATTTTGCATTCACCAAAGGGAATCTGGTCCCAAGGAATCCTCTATTCTACTGTACAATGTCTTGTGTATTTAAGGAAATCATTTATCTAATCAAGAACAACCATATTCAGGTGCACTTTTTTGTCTTGACACAAGCAGCTTTGTCTTGGGCAGCAGTGGGCATCTCTGTGTGAATATAGGAAAGACAGACTTGAGAATTAGCTATTCCTAAATTCACAGGCAATGCACTATGTCATCAGCAAGAAAAAATGAATCCTGTTCTGGTTATTGCATGATCTAGGGAATCACATTATGACGTCGCAGCTCACAAAAGTTAATATTTTGCTTCAGAAGAACAAAAAATGCCCTATTGAAGTCAGACCACATCCCACATTGTTTATGCTTGATTATGTGGAAAGAATTTGATTCAAAAAGACGTTACTGTAACCTAAGCAGTTTAAATAAAAACATAAATAAGAGCAGAATATAAATCAGAATTCCATCCTACTCATTGAGAATACAATTGAGGACAACACACAGATGAAACTTTTGAGTAAAGTGGAGTTTAAATCCTTGAACTCCTTCAGGCATTTTTGTGGAGTTTTACTCATCATATAGTGAATTAAATTACTTTTTATAACTCAAAGAAGTGACAAGCCTAAGTGTTCTTGGGAAATTAAATTACTCCGAATAGTGAGGAAACTTACAAGAACACCACAAGAACATGCACCTCAGTAATTTTCCATTGCTACTGTTACAAAGCCATTGACCTTAACATTACTTAAAACTAATTCCAAAAGTTTATATATTCCATTTTGTGATTTTGTGCCCCCCTTGTTTCATTTTCCATGAGCCCAAGGTTTCAGGGTGCATTTTCATCGGTCCAGAAGAATCTTCACTGTCATACCAGGTGGACCTGGAGGGATTCCAGAGGAATTTACAATCACAATTTTTTCCCCTGGAATAGATGAAGAAACATAAGTGTTGCCTTATATTCAAGTAAATGCGGTACTCTCAAACTAAGACTAGAGTTGATTTTGAAAGCAACTGTATGACATAATTCCCTGAAATGCCTTATGGTCCAATATTTCCAGCTCTGTCCTGTTGCCAGTGAATGCTAGTTTTCCGGCACCCACTTCCAACATTTCATTGTCCTAACCCCAGAAATAGATCGCACGTCTCCCACACAGCTCTCTGGCACTAAACCCCTGCAGGACTTTTTTTCAAAAAGATGTTGAGTCCTGAGTAGCACTTTCATTTCTTAGCCAGGTTTATCGGTGGCTCTAATCTGCTCCAGTGTTTTTTCTGACCATACAGAAAGTGCACTTTACGCCAAGAGACAAATTCTGTCAGCTTGTCGTTTCTGATTATTCCACGTTAGTCTAGATACTCAGTTTGCTTCCCAAAAGCCTTGCTGGAAATTTTGCAGTTTCAGATGAAGATGATAAAAATATTGTAAAAAAGCATGCGTATTTTTTTACTTTTGAGTTTTGAAACATAGCAGTAATGGCGTTGTGTGTTTGGAACCTCCACACCACCATTCCTTTCTTGGCAAAACTGTACTAGTACACAGTGAGTCTTCTTTTCTAGCGTGCGCTCTGTGATTCACATCTGAAAAATCACACACTGATAACGAATCTTTTTCAGTCATATTTACATTATAGACGATACGGTCTGTGTTTTCAGAGAGAGTAGGTCACAGCAATCGTGTGGCATTTTTCTTTTAGATCATTGCTGCCAACCAGACCTATTTGATTTCTAGTTGAAACAGCAAATTACAAACATCACCCATGCTTTCTGTATCTATTATTTCTGTCTTTGAAATAAGAGGTTAATTTTTTTTTATTTCTCAGGGTCTGAAAGTTTGTAGTGTACAAAGCACTCATTCACTAGTGAATGTGAGATTGCCTTAGGAAAACTAGCTTCTTTATTTTGAAGTGATTCCTTCCTACTTAACTTCTAAAAGTTCCTGTAGATGTTCTAACAGTAGAATCAATAGAATCTGTGAATATTGGAAGAAAACAACCTTCTGTCTGAGTTTTCCTTCTTAAAGATGAGTTTTTTTGAGACTCTGAAAGCCTCATATTTGGAGAAAATTAGGCTTTATTTCTGTACATCTTTCTATGGAGAATATACAGAATTTCCAACTCTTTCCACAGAGTTTCAATGTGCCTGGACCTCAGCTGCTGCTAAGAATGAAGTCCTAGTATACACAGAGGTCTTTTTTCTGTAGGAGAAAATTTTGACCAAGGTTTGAGAAGCATTAACATCTTCAATGTGCAAAGTACAAAACTGAAATGTGGTCATGAACAGTCTCAATATGCCTTTGTTTTTCCCATCCCTCCTCTCCTCGCCCCTCTGCAATTTTAATTTTCTTCTATTCCTCTGGCAAGCTTTTTACCAATTTACAGTGCGGTAAACTTGAGGGAAAAGAGAAAAGTCACACACATTTGGGAATTCACTTACAAATCCCTAAAGATTGCTCCAGTGCCATTCTGCAGCTCATGCCGAATAGAGACGGAAGCTTTCAGACTGGAACAAGCTTGATAAAAAGGCACAGCAGGTTTTCACATTATGGGAAAACAGGAAGAAGTCCAAGGAGAAACCATGACTATGGACCGGAGAGAGAAATGGCAGGCAAAGAAGTAGGAAGCAGTGTATTGAAGATGAGGTTAGAGAAAAGGAAGAGACCAGATAAAGACCTGGGGCTAAAATTTGGTGAGAGAAGGTAGAGAAAGGTAGCAGGCTGGGAAATGGATTGAAAAAAACACTAGGATGGGTAAAATCTTAGCTGGAGGGTAGGTCTCCACCTGCATGAAACAAAAGACTTGTGTTATCATAGAGTCATAGAATGGTTACGGTTGGAAAGGACCTAAAGATCATCTAGTTCAAGCCCCTCTGTCATGGGCAAGGATGCCTCACATTAGAAAATGTCGCTCAAGACTCCATCCAGCCTGGGAGCATTCACAGCTTCTTTGAGAAGCCTGTTCCAGTGCCTCTGGGTTAACAGAGCGTGGGACTTAACGCTTAAGAAAAGTTAGCTGTATTTGTAACTCTTAAGATAAGATCAGCCAATCCAAGGAGAGACTGAGCCCGCGCAAAAGAAGAGAATGGGTTGCAACCAGCTTTCTGGTCTGGGCACGATCCAAGGAGCAGCTGAGCCTGCGCAAGACCAAACGATTACTTGCGGTGGCAAAGAGAAGCCGTTAGCCTTCATCCCCACGACCCCCTACAACCACCACCAAAAGGCACTGCACAAGCACGGTGGGAGGAATTTTATGGAAATATTAATTATCCTCGGAAGCGGGGACAGGTTATGAATATGTATAGGTGATCTCATGAATAGGTATCTACATCTACATCTAAATCTCGCCACAGGGACAGACAGGAACCTCCTGAACGGTATGGTTTAGGGAAAGGGAAAGGCCTATAAGTCACTGGAGACACCCACACCTGGCTGGGGCTGCCGATAACCTGCTCAGGGACTTGTGGCGTACGGCACCCTTCTTGTATGGAAGGAGGGTACCCTGAAGGTTGAGGTGTTTGCTGACTGATAGGTCGGCCGCTGGCGATCTTGTGGATAGATCGAGCAAATCTGAGGTAACCGCTGCATCCTAGTATTGGGAGCCAGGATGGACCTGCTGGTGACTGTGTAAGAAGCAGAAGAAGGCTAAGCGGACCTCCCAGAATTATCATACTTTTAATAGTCTTGGCAGGTGTTGGAAGGATACTAACTGGAGTGATGATTTATCTGTAAATGCCTGGCTATTTCATGGTATGTCGAGTCATTTCATGTTATTTCGTGCTGTGTCATTTCGTGTTCTTTTGTCTTATTTTATATTATTTCAGGTGTTCTGTTGTGTTGAAATGTTTGCATGCATGTGTGTTTGAATCACAGTGCGGCTGTGAAGTGGGTGGGAGTCCTCATCGGTAGTTCTGTTCGAAAGGTGGTGGATGTCTTGGCATACGAGATAGACTTCAACTCTAAATGCCAGGGTTTCGACTAATCACTGAACTGGCAAGACCAAGAGGGTCACTCCTTCGGTGGTTTGGACTCAAACCCTGGGAATACTTAAATTGAGGAGGAGGCAGGAGGAGATTAGGGGAGAGGCGATATAATTTAAAGGGCATGTGTGTGACACCCGCAGGGCAGATAGTGGCAATGGACTGGGAACAACCTGTCCCAGATACCCTCCAGAACCCTCCTATTAAGAGCCACACAGGGGTTATCCCTTGCCTTGTGTGTGGGCTTACTAATAGATTACGTGGAGAAAATTGGCATTCGGCATGGGTTCTGCTGAAATGTAAATCTTGCAACAGAAGGTGGTATTGTTTATCTGAAAGATGGAAACCTGAGTGTCCCAGGCGTCTCCCAGAGCCCCCAAGGTTTTATGACCAGGAAAGGGCCCAACCGGAGGCTGAGGTAGTGAAATTTGTATGTGGAAAAACCCGAATCCCAGAGATTCGGGATGTTTGGGAAGAGGATTGGGAAGAGATTGTAAGAAAAGCTATGAAGAAGTTTGAATCAGATTAAAGTAAAGCATAACAATTGATAGGAGGCTATTCAGAAAATGGGTAATACCCAGGATAAAACTCATTTAAGGAAAAGTCCTCTTGCTTGCATATTGGCACACTGGAAAGATTGCTGGAGCCAGAGGGACAGAGAGGATAAGAAAACCCTCATTAAAGATCGTAACCAGTGGTGGCCATTGTATAAACTCAAGGACAGGGCCAAGTGTCCCCTGCATGGGTCAGCAGATTACAATACCATCCTGCAATTAATGTTGTTTTTAAGGAGAGAGGGAAAGTGGAATGACGTATCACATGCAGATATGTTCTTCACCCTCCAGAATCATCCAGAGTGGCAAAGGGACTGTGGAATAGTGCCGCCAGAGGACCCTACGGTACTCGCCCTTGAGGGAGAAACTAACAGGGAGCTTAGAGGTAAACTGAGGCAGTGTTACGAACCAGGTATACCCCGGGGTTTGGGCCACTGAGACAGCCGGGAAAGCGAAAAATGCTCCACCTGTTGAGGTCAAACTTAGGAAGGACGACTGTTGGTAAGAATTAAACTGTACGCCTTTGTGGAGAGGACAGGGAAGGAATTTGGCCAGTAATGGAGAACTTTTTCCAACAGGGATTACTAAAAGAGCATGAATCTGATTTTAACACTCCCATATGACCTGCCCGTAAACCCGACGGGTCCTACCGGGTGGTCCAAGACCTCTGGGCTATAAATAAGATCACCAAAGATCTCTATCCAGTAGTGGCAAACCCATACACCTTACTAACCACATTGACGCCTGAGCTCACCTGGTTTACTGGTTTAGACATGAAGGATGCATTCTTTTGCCTCCCTCTCTACAAAGCCAGCCAGAAAATATCTGCATTTGAATGGGAAAATCCCAAAAGTGGACGAAAAATCCAACTTACCTGGACGGTGATGCCACAAGGATTCAAAACCAGCCCTACTATATTTGGCAACCAGGTTGCCAAAGATTTAGAGTCCTGGGAATCTCCATCTAAGGAAGGAAAACTACAGTAGAGGGATGACATCTTCACTGCGACTGAACAAGACACTTGTATAACCCGGACCGTAAGTCTATTGAATTTTTGGGGACCCAAGGATAGAGGGTCTCCCAGAGAGAGGTCCAAATAGTGCAGCGCCAAGTAATCTACCTGGGCTATGAAATAAGCGCCGGCAAAGAACTTTGGGACAGGCCCGGAAAGAGGCAATATGCCAAAGCCCAAGGCCACAGACAGTGAAGGAGTTATGAACCTTCCTGGGGATGACTGGGTGGTGCTGCTTATGGATCTATAATTATGGACTGCTTGTCAGACTCCTATATGCATTGACAGCTACAGACCAGAACACCTTAAATGGGACAAAGAGACCATACGGTCCTTTGAGTTGTTAAAGAAGGCCTTGATGTCGGCCCCAGCCTTAGGACTCCCAGATGTGAGTAAGCCGTTTCTCCTCTTCTCTCACAAAAAGCAGGGGATTGCGCTGGGAATGCTAGCACAAGATTTAGGTCCGTATCACCGGGCGGTGGCCTATTTATCTAAACAATTGGATGCCACCGCAAAGGGCTGGCCTGGATGCCTACGAGCGATCACAGCCGTAGCATTAAACATCCAAGAGGCCCGAAAATAACTGTATCGGTATCTCACACCGTACCCGCAGTACTGGAAGTAAAAAGCGGGCACTGGCTCTCCCCACAAAGATTCCTGAAATACCAGGCCATCCTGGTAGAGCAAGATGATGTAGAAATTGTGGTCACTAACGTTGTCAATCCAGCCTCTTTCCTCAGTGGAAACACAGGAGAACCCGTACGCCGTGACTGCCTAGAAACCATCGAAGCAACATATTCAAGCCGCTCGGACCGGAAAAATAGTCCTATGGAGGACACAGAGAACTGGTTCACGGATGGAAGCAGCTATGTCTTAAGCAGCAAGAGACGTGCTGGATATGCCATTATCACCAGCCAGAAGGTAACAGAATCAGGACCTTTACCCATGAATACCTCAGCACAAAATGCAGAAAGAATTGCTCTGACCCGCGACTTGGAACTGGCCTAAGGCAAGGCTGTGAATATCTATGCAGACTCAAAATACGCCTTTAGGGTCGTACACGCACACGGAGCAATTTGGAAAGAGAGAGGACTAGTGAACACACAGGGCAAGGACATTAAACATGCAGAAGAAATTCTGAAACTGCTGTAGGCAGTCCAACTCCCTGAAAAAGTGGCGATCGTGCACATCAAAGCACACCTGAGAGTGAATTCGGAGTTAGAGAAGGGAAATGAGTTGGCGGACAGAGAGGCAAAACAGGCAGCCAAAATAGTGATAAAGGTGGAAGGAGCTTTAATCCCTGACGGACAAATTCTCCTAGAGGGTAAGCCAAAACATACCAAAGAAGATCTGAAGCTTGTCACAGACCTGGAAGGATCCTATAATCAGGAGGGGTAGGTTCTCACCCCACAAGGAAAATTAATTATTCCCTCCTATTTCACATGGTCTTTGGTTGAGGAGGAACATAGAAAGGGGCACTGGGGGGCAGAGGCCCTATACAAGCACCTAATTAGACAAATTATAGCTAGAAATTTATACACCACTGTGAGATGAGTAACTCAACAGTGTGATTTTTGCCTCCAGCCTAATCCCAAGAATATGTCCAGACACGAAATAGGTCAAATTGGGAAGGGCAATGGACCTGGACAACAATGGCAAGTTGACTTTACTGAACTCCCCAGAAAGGGGGGGTATCGACACTTCTTGGCACTGATACCTTTTCAGGTTGGCCAGAGGCATCCCCTACCAGGACAGCCAAGGCTCGGGAGGTAGGTAGGACATTAATACAAGAAATAAGGCCACGTTTTGGAGTTCCAGCAGCTATATCCTCTGATAGAGGACTGCATTTTGTAGTACAAAATGTACTACAAAAAGTAGTACAAAAAATTAGCCACCATCTAGGTATTGTTTGGCAACTCCACAGCCCATATTGCCCTCAGTCGAGTGGCCAAGTGGAAAATCATAAATGAATCATTTAATTAAATGAATCATTTAATTAAACAACAAATTGTAAAACTGGGACAAGAAAGCCGTGTGACTTGGGCTCAGTTCCTTCCTTTGGCTCTCCTGCGCATACGAACTATGCTGAGAACAAAGGAAGGAATGAGCCCTTTCGGAATCTTGTACGGGCGACCATATAAAATTCAAAAGGGAATGTCCACACAAGAAGGGGATGAAATCATGACCTCCTACATGGTGGCATTAGGCAAACAATAAAATCAAAAAACATGTGGTTGGGACTCAAAGTAGGGGTCTAGATGGACATGTACCTAATATACAACCCGGGGACTATATATATATGAAGTCTCTTACAGAAAAAACTTTGGGACCACAGTGTGAAAGACCATTCCAGGTACTCCTCACCTCCTTTATGGCAATCAAGATGAAAGAGCAGAGCGCCTGGATTCATCACACCAGAGTGAAGAAAGCACCTAAGTCCCCATGGAGGGTCACACAAGTCCAACAAGGAAAACTTACTTTATCATGATGCTGATTGTGTGCCTGATAGGAGGACTTGATGCTTGGGAAAATAACAGGTTCCTGCAATTACATGGTACGATCACGAAAGCCATGGATTGGTCCGACTGCTGGATCTGTTCACACCTACCCACAAGTGCGGAGCAAGGTCATCCTGTGGTGGCTACCATTTTTGCTAATTCCCCTATGATAATAAGAGCCTTTAATGACCTGTCCATATCCGATTACACTGATATATCTGAAGGGAAGCTAGCATGGTGAATAGATCTAAGCCCATTATGGAAGGAGACTGAAGGATTGCCCCGTGTCCAGAGGTCCTACCTGGACACTGTCACAGCAAATAAGGGAAGAAATAAAACAGACAAGAGATGGAGGGAGGAATGTTTTGTCGGAGCTTACTCTAATTGCACCTCTGACATCTCCTATGGAAGTGCAAACATGCAGAATAGAAACCAAACCCGAAGAAATTCCACAAACACTCCCAAAGGCTGGCCGGTTCCCCTAGGCCAAGGCTGGTGCTGGATTTGTGGGATGGGGGGATATGAAGTACTACCCCTGGGATGGACCAGCCAGTGTGCTACAGGCACCATAGCTCCCAACATCATTACTGTGAAAAATCTGACCAGTTTAAACATACCTGGCTTATTGAGACCTTACCTGAAACCAGTAGCCTGTTTGATAAGAGAAAAACAAACGGCTTATCCTTTAGTGACAAAACCGACTAGCTTCCGTAGCTTCGCAAGATGGTTTATCCCATGGTTAGGAGTGAGCGAATCAGAAAAGACCATAGTGAATATCTCTGCTACCATGGAAATTATCAATAATGCCACAGCTGATGCAGTCACGGCCCTGCAGAAAGAAATCTCTTCCCTAGAAAAGATGACATTCCAGAATAGGCTAGGATTAGATCTGCTTCTCGCCAAGGAAGGGGGGGTCTGCGCACAGTTATTAATGAACGCTGTTGCACCTACATTAATCAGAAAAAGAGAATCGAAAAAGACCTATCTCTAGTTTGGGAAAAACCCCAAAATTTTACATGAAGTAGCCCAAGACGACACATCTTGGGGTTTTGGGGACCTAAGAGAAAAACTAACTCCCTGGTTACCAAATTTGGCATGGTTGAAACAATTGTTTGTTACAATAACTGTGATTGTAGTTTTATCCACAGTTCTTTGTATAGCAGTCTGATTATGGTGTTGTCACAATACAAGAGACTCTTACAGCAAATGGAAAAAGAATCAACTACAAAGAGAACTTGAGTCTAATAGCTATTTTGAAAAATGCCAGATAAGGAATCTTTGTATGAGGTACCATATGTTAGAATCAGAAGGAGTAAAAGAATTTGCTAACTTACTAGAAAAGGGGGGACTGAGATAGAGGAATCCTAAGATTTAAAACTTGTTGCTGGGTGGGTAATTCGTATTATTAATGCAATTAGTGATCATATCAATTAATCGCATTGTGGGATGACCCCCGTGCTGCCCAGCGCTGAGTAAACATACCTACTTTACAACCTTTTTGGCTGATTGGTTGTAAAGTCCTTTCTCTGCACGTCGGTGCCGCAGAAGTAGCTTTTAAGTGGAAGAGGAAAAAGCGTGAAATGAAAAAGAGGGTGACTTCATAGTTAAGTAGCTGGACTCTGTTCAGAGGAACCTAACTCCCCCTTGCTACATCACCTGTGTAATCCTTGCTCAGGCATAACTTTAAAGTTGGCATGTATGCACTCCATCTTCTGGGAGATGTGACGTGAGATGTGAGGAAGCTAACCAATGGGACTGGCAACAGGACTGACCCTGAGAAGCAGCACGGGGGACCGGTCGCCAGCCAGATGTAGCCCTAGAGGCAGCAGCACACCTCTCCCTGGGCCTGTGTACTGCGGGAGCACTTCTGTCCTTCGGACAACACTGAGACGATCGACGTCATCAAGCGAATGTCATTTATTTTAAAGCATTTACACTTTTTATACCGTTGTCTGCACCTGCTTACAATAGCCTGCTGTATTATAAACGGATACATATACAATAGCTAGCTGTATTAATTCAATAGTTTGCTGGTTTATACTTGGATACATGTACAAGAACTTGCTGTATTAGTGGATACATGATCAATAGCTTGCACTATTAAGATTGGATACATATACAGTGAAGCACACAGCAACTAGTTACAATTGGTTACATTAAGCAAAGCTTGCTAACAGTTCACTGCTGTGTCTTTACAATATGCTTCTCAGTTCCTTTTTTCTTTCACTGATTTCGGTGTCCTTCGGTGCAGGTGGTGTTTCTGTATTCCTTCATCCAGGCTTTCAGTTTATCTCGACTACGTGACTGTTCTTATTCAAACTACCTAACACGGAGGCCTCTGGATTGCTCACAAGATGTCCGTTGTCAGGCAGCCAGTCCACAGTGTACAGGCAGACATTTAGCCTTGTCTGCCCGCTGTGTTCTCAGCAGAAGTGCTCAAACCAGTGCAGACAGCCAGGACAGAGCAGGCTGACCCCCCTTTACTGAGTATTTACCTTACAGCCGGCTTGGTATTAATGTTAGCCGTGTAAATGGAGACACTCTGGTACAGGTCAGCTGACCAGGGTGGTCGTCTGCAAGTCACAACAGGCTGCGGTTCCTGAGGGGTGCGTAGGGAAGAAGCCCTCCTGCTTTCTACTGCAGTTAGCCCTTTGACTTTAGACAACAGAGTCACTGGATAAGCCTCGGGAAGCTTTCTAGTGTCAATCAATGTCTTTGCCTTACGGGGAGTGCCAGGAAGGGCACAACTCGCACTCTGAGAAGTGAGCAGGCCCAGCCTCTCCTCACTGCCCCAGCCACTCTCTGTAGCGAAAACGATGGTGATGGACCAAGCCAGAGGATGCAGTGTGTGCAAAGAGGGGTGGGAGCAAGGCTAGGCACCGAATCACTGCTGTCAGCAGGTGCCTCGTGCGACAGTGACATGCGCAAGTCCATGGCCTGCCTCAGCACGGCTGCCAGGCCCTCCTGGTGAGCCCGTTGGCTGAGCGCTCAGAGGGGCAGGCGCTCGGCCCTCAGGAGGAAGCAAGGTGCTCCTGTCCGCAGCTGTACATACACTCTGAGCACCCACTGCTGCTTCAGCACTGGGAAAGGCAGCGGTTTGGCAAGACGTCATTAGTGAGCTGTGTCCGTCCTCTTGCAAGGGAGAGCAGTGCACCCTCTCCTCAGCCACAAACTGAGCATCGATGGCCTTTGGAAATTACAGCCTTTGGAAATCATTGCAGGCCACATGACTTAACTGCTCCTATAGCAGATGTGTATTTTCATCACTTTTTGCAGTGCCAGACCTCTTACTGAGGCTCATATCCAACTGTTTAGCTACCAGGCTCCTCCAGATCGTCCTCTACAGGGCTCCTCTCAACCCATTCCCCACCCAGCAGGGACTGGTGTGAGGGACGGCCCTGAACCATGTGCAGGACCTTGCACTTGGCCTCGTGCAAACTTCACGAGGTTTGCACGGCCCCACTCCCCAGGGCTGTCCAGGGGCCTCTGGATGGAGTCCCTCCCCTGCAGCCTGGTCAACGGCGGCCCTCAGCTGGGTGTCATCTGCACACTTGCTGAGGAGGCACTTGATCCCACAGTCTCTGTCACTGGTGAAGACGTTAGGCAGCACTGGTCCATGCAGGGACCCCTGAAGGCCACCTCTCACTCGTAGTTTCCACTTAGAAATTGAGCCACTGTTCGGAGGCATCTGGAAGTGTGCGAGGTTCACGGTGGTGCTTCTGGGGGGAAGCTCAAAGGCAGGAGACTATGGGGGGTCCTGCTAGGTGCTGCTGCAATCCCCAGATGCTGAGGGTTTGGAGCTTTGCTTTGCTCTATGGGTTGGGACAAAGCCAAGGCATGCTTGGCTCAGACAGGCGGCCCCATTCCCCTGTAACGGCTTGTGGGAAGCAGGCAGCCTGTTTCCCGAAAAGAGGAGCAACAGTGGCCTGTCTCCCAGGCACAGCCACAGTGTCTGGGGCTGGAGGAGCTGGGAAGCGCCGGAGAAGCGCTCTGAGGGCTGTGACTGCAGCATGACAGGCCCGGTTGCTCAGGGGTGGAGGTGCCTGCAGGAGGATGCAGCACGGGCAGGGTTGTCAGCATGGCCTGTGTCCTGGCACCCCACTTTTCGCCTCGTTAGGACAGGAGTCCTGGATGGTGGTGGAAGGACATCTCTGCCCCAGGGTTGGAAAGGGGAGGAGGGGAGGCTGGAGAGCACGCCCCGCAGCGCCTGGCCGCTCGGATCTTCACTGCCTTTCCACGAAGGCGAGCAGCCGCCCCGTCAGAGCCTCCAGGTCGTAGCGCCGGACGGGTGCCTCTGCCGGGCGTGCCGGGCGCTCCCCTGCATCCTGCCGGGCGGGGGAGCGGGAGCGCCATGGGGCTGCGTCAGCCGGCTGCCGTCGGAGCCTGCCCGCGAAGCCCCTTCCCCTCCTCACGGGCCCGGGAGTGCTGGGCCTTGGCCGCAGGTGGTGGCGCCACGGCGGAGACCGGCTGCGCGGCTGCGGCCTGGCCACGGGCGTCGACGGGCGGGCGGACGAGCTCACCACGTACTCCTGGTAGTCGTCGTCCGCCCTCACCGTGTGCAGGACGCGGTCGAAAGGCCTCCTGCAGAGGGGGCACACCGCTCTCCTGGCGGCCCACTGCCGGATGCAGCCGAAGCAGAAGCAGTGCAGGCAGCCGTCCACGTACGCTGCATCGCTGGTGTCACTCATGCAGATGGTGCACAGGACGTCTGCCGCTGCTTCCTGCCTCCCTGCCCGCTCCAGCCGGCTGCTGCCAGCCGTCGTGGCAGAGCTGCTCTGCTGCGGGCTCTCCGCAGCACCCGGCACCATCTCCTGCAGGGCGAGAAGTTCAGGGCTTTCCTGGTGCTAGCCGTGGAAACAAGACCCAGAAGGCGGTGGGACGGGGGGTAAAGGGCCTCCCAAAGGGTCTGCTGGTGGGCTGAGAAGTGGCAGCAGAACCAGCGCTGGGGACAGCCAGCCCCAAAGGCTACGTTCCCCCCCTGCCTGCCCCCGGGGACAGCCAGCCCCAAGGGCTGCCCTCCCGCCCTGCCTGGCCCCCTCAGAGCCGCTGCCCAGAGTCCCAGTCCCCAGACCCCGCTCCTCTGCCTCTCCCAGACAACCCACACGACTGCAGCTGGCACTGGGTACCTGAAGGAGGTGGTCAGGAAACGCAGAGGAACTGGCTGGGACTCCTCAGTAGTGCCCACTGCCACAGACAGCTGCGTGTGGGACACAGAGCCCCCCAACCACACAAAGCTCTGCACAAAAGCAGCTCCCCAAGAGCAGGTCCACAATCCTGGTGGAGCTTACACGCCGTGCGTGTGCACTCCAGGAGCCCCGGACCAAGGGTGCAGGAGCACAGCCTGTGGCTGCGGGGTAACGCTGAGGTTGGGGATGTCACAAGGAGCCTCCCGGTGACATCACCGCGTTCTCTGAGGCTGGCCCCCAACTTGGCAAATGGCAGTAATGCAGGAGAGAAACCTCGATGACAAGGGAGGGCCCTGGTGCAGCTCCTCCAAGGGCAGCTGGGGAAGGGCTCACTCCTTGTCTGCCATGCAAAAGCCCACGGCTTGGTCCAGGAGGGACTCCTGGAGATCATCCTGCCCATCTCCCCTGCTCAAGCGGGGCCACCTTGAGCCAGCTGCCCAGGACCATGTCCGGGTGGCTTTTGTAGATCTCCGAGGATGGAGACTTGAGCAGCTCCCTGGCTGCCCTGTACCGTTGCTCCATCAGCCTCACAGTAAACAAGTGTTTCCGCATGTTCAGGAGGAACCTCTTGTGTTCCTGTTGGTGCCCACTGCCTCCTGTCACTGGGCGCTAGTGGCAAGAGCCCAGGTCAGCCTTCTTTACGCGCTCCCTCCAGGCACTTGTACACCTTGATGTGTTACCCGCTGAGCTTTCCATTTCGGCAGCCCCCAGCCTCTACTGGCGCGTGGGTTTGCTCCTCCACAGGTGCAGGACTTTTCATTTCTACTACTTGATAATGTTTCTTTCCACCCATTTCTCCAGCCCAGCAAGGTCCTTCTGAATGACAGTATAACCTCTTGTGCATCAGCCTCTCCTCCCTTCTTTGTGTCATTGGCAAGAAGCACCTCTGGGTTCTGCATTTTGTCTAACCTTCCATGGTACCTCTGTTTTCTCCACGCAAAACCAGGTCTGCACTGGGTGACTGTAGATTGGTTAGGAGCTAACATGCGTGTAAGAGAGAGGCAAGTCTCTCTCATTTGCCCTGTCAAAGCACTGAAAAGATTTGACCATCAATTCCTTGTTCAGTTTTAGTCAGCACGTTCAAAAGAAAGGAATTCTAGCTGCACCAAGACCAGAAAGAAGCTCTAAGTGTGTTCAGGGAACCTCACAGCTGTTATTTGAGGGTATTAAAGCAAAAGTTGGCTTGTTTGATTTTTCAAAATAAAATGCAGTATTGTGCTCTCCAAATATTTTGGGTGAGGTAAACACAAGCAATGGAGCAAAAAGCTATTAAAGGGCAAAAGGAGAAATGAGTAAAGCTTGATATTTTTTTCTGGCACCCTAGAGGTTGTTGATCTTCAAGGAGCCGGTAGCTTCAGGAGTAGCTTTCCAAAACAAGGGCCTGGTGCAAAAGAAATGGAAAAGTGATCATGAATGGCATCCATCACTGCCTCTCTGTGGGAGGAGGTGCAGATGGGTGGAAGGATGGAGAGACATCCTTCCTCTGGCACCTCAGAGCTGTCATGAACAGAGGACTTCTTCTGAGCAAATTATCATACAATTTGCTATAGCTTTCAATACACTATACTACAGATGTTAGCTTTCTGCCATGTCTTTTGACTTGAGAGTCCCAATGTCCAGCATCTGGGCATTCTTTGCATATCAATTGATCCATTGTCTAATTAAAAGAAGACAAAACTTCATATATATCTGCCTCTCTAGCAGGCAGGTACAGGAATTCTGAATAGGGCCAGAAAATTTTCAGGTTTGTAGCCCATTGTAGTTTGCATATGCTTCATACAACTTACCGTACTTTTGGAAAGGAAACTGGGGTAGAAGGAGCAACAGCTATGTCCTGTAAAGCACAAGATTAAGTACTGGAGGGAACAATGGACATTTGTAAAGCACTGATTCTTTATTTTCACACTTTGCTGAAGAAGCTTACCATAATCTGTGTTTAAATTCCTGTGTTTTCTAAGATTTCTAAGATTTTGCTCTTGTAATGATACTCTGTAATGTGTATTTGTGTAATTGTACTCTGTAATGTGTAATGTGCAATTGTGATGATACTCTGTGCTCAGAAAAAGCACCTTTTAATACCCTGGCCTGTAAGTTATCCATAATATTCTTGTCTAGATACACATGATATAGTCACCTTAATATTAGAGCGCAAGATAGAGTCAGCTGCATTCAATATAATTGGAATTCACATAATAAAAGGACATCAATACAGAGTTGTATAAAGAGGAAGTAATTAAAAGCATAGCATACTACTACTACTACCTAAAGGTGTAGAGTTAAAGCTTCCATGGCAACTTTAATATTGCATTTCTTGCATTTTGTGATTGCAAAAGCTCAGCTTCAGTGTTGCTTTAGTACATTATTTTATGCTAAATACTTTTACCAATAGAATGATTGTTTTGCAACCTGTAATTTCTAGCTCTCCTAAGTTTGTGCAGCAACATTATAAATTAGTCAGAAGAAACACTACTAAATTATAGCTCACCACAAAACCTCAACTTGCCTCAAGCTGGTGTGACGTATTATGGATATGTGGTAGCCTCTTCACAGATAAGATCCTCGCAAGTTCCCTTTGGAACCCTGTTTCATTTCTTCTGCTACAGTGGCTGAAAAACTATATGGCCTGAAAAATGCCGCATTAAAACTCAGGGCAAGAGGAATATTTCTGCAAATGTAAATCAGGAAAAAAAATTATTCAAATTACAACTCATTTAAGAACCAAGTGTACTTCAAAAAATGCTGGTTGTAAGGAAAAGCAATGATGTGGACTACTGCTGCATTAGACAGAATTG
Organism: Loriculus beryllinus; assembly: GCA_039877255.1. NCBI lineage: Eukaryota > Metazoa > Chordata > Aves > Psittaciformes > Psittacidae > Loriculus > Loriculus beryllinus. The sequence goes on from JBCJKH010032621.1 coordinate 51,993, forward strand.
TTCCAGTCTTGACCGTGCAACTTTTGATTAGACTTCGGTAACTAAAAATGCATTTTAAAATGAAAGTCACTTTTGTAGCTTACTTGGAACATAAATGATAGCACCTTGAGAGATCGAGACCTGGATTTTCAAAACCAAAGCACATAGTTTTCATTCTTTTTAGGCTGCTTTACTTAAATGGTGAGTAAAAACTGTCTTCAGTTATTCCTATTGTAAGGATTTGTAGAAAACGCGGAAGAAAACACTTTTACACATATTTTGAAATTTAAGGTCATCTTTAAACTTGTTAACAAAAATGTTCTGATTTCTTGAGTAAGAACTCTTAAACACTAGTACATTTTATTTCAAAGTTTTTATGGTACATGAAAATGGTCCTTGTTCTGCTAAATGTCTTTGAAATTTGGCAAACTTTACAATAGCTTTTGTGTAAGGAGACTTGTAATACCCAGAATAGTAATACCTTGAATAATCTGCTCCAGGGAGATAAGATTAAGGAATTTCTTGGTTGACAGGCACACATCTTTGCCAGCAAAGCCACTACTTAAATACTTAAGGCTCAGGAACTGAGATATCAGGCAAACACTTAAAAACTTCACTGACTCATTTAGGACTCTGGGAACGTGAATATCCTCCCAGTGGCTTAAAACAGAAACAGTTTTGTAAACTTGTGCAGAATAAACTGACATCATCCACTGTTTTCAAACAAAATTCATGACCCTAATATTTATTTTAGTTCTCTTTATTCATACAAAAGAGAAAGTAGTAAAATGTAGTAAGACCCAGAACTCAGACCTTCTTTTAAAATAAGTTGTATTTAAAGGAGTTTAATTATGAAATTTACAAAACCAAAAGCAGTGAAGTAGTAAAAATACTAGCAAATATACTCATTAACCTAGTCAGTGCACATTTATCACAACAGCCTTAATTCTCATCAAAAAAAAACAGTGTATTTTCAGTAATCCAAAATTGCACAGTAAAAACAACTCATCTGAATAAAGACAAAGGGATCATTCATATGTAGACAAGTGTTTAGATCATCCTAAATAAAGATAACTGTAAACATATTTTTTGCTACAAATCAGCACAGTAGATTTACAAAATCTGTATTTCATAATTTTAAGTCAGAATTTCATAGATACAACATATATGAATGCATAGTTACTTAACATTTTCATATCAATGCCTATGATGCACTAATTACATTTCATAAATTATGTAGTTTCTCATATGTGTACATATATAAAATTAACATATTGTACTTATTAAATATACCAGCTGATCTCTCTCTTAAAAAGCTCTAAAGCAAGTTTGTAAAGGCATACATAAACATCACTGAACCTGGCTGAACATGGAACATCAGAATTAGGATGCTGCAAAAATACTGCATTTGTTTAATTAAGAAAATTATTAATTTTTCCATCAGTATTTACTTGCTAAACTTTTGAATCTTGCTTTTAATGCAGTGGATATTTACAGGGACACCTGCCAACCTTCAGCAATTTATTTGTGCCTTTTTAATATTGTTTCTTAATGTACATCTAATTTAAGTCCTTTATATTATTATTAAAATATTGTATTGTTTTCCTGAGAAAAGCTGCTTTTTGCCTGGTACATAGAATTTATTTTAGACCTAAGTCTCTGGTTTGGCTTCAATCCCAGAATATCCTGATTTCTAAACAAGCTGCAAAGCATGTCAAATAGGCATCATGATTAAAAAGCTGCAGTCTTCACTGTGGATTCTGCACCATATTAATCCCTGTTATAACTCCATTCATTTCACTGGAGTTACATTTCTTATTTTAATATACTTGCCGTGTTTGGTCTCAGTACAAAACAAGAAAATGGCATACTTAAAATGAAGCACTGTACTGACAGAATTTCATTATTTCAGACCTGGTGCTGGAGACTAATAACAGCGTAAATGATCATATATTACAGCTGGTTGTGAAACTGTTTCGAGCGAGTTCAGTAATTTCCCAGTAGAGAAAGATAAATCTGTTAGTCCATGTGTTTAATCACTCTTAATCAGGTAACACTTTTAAAAGCAGCAGTATCAAATGCTCTTTCATAAGTCTGTTTGCTGTGGCAAAGCACATTCTAAACATACACCTATCACTGTTCTCAGAGGCCTTCTCTGGTGCCAAGAGACAGAATAAAAAACCGTACGCTTTAAGATTAGATGAATGTTTCCACACAGGCACTGGAGTTTTCCTTCATTTTTCCTCCTTGAACTATTGAACATTGAGCAGCTTTGACCAAAATTTCCAGCACTATTTACTTTCAGACAGCAACTATACCTTGAGAACTTCAATTCTGAAAGTTTTCATAAAATTGCAAATAGCACTGAGCAAGAACTTCCATGTTGCATGATTGTTTGCATCCTATGAGAGAGATT
>JBCJKH010032625.1:0-12188 GCA_039877255.1 Loriculus beryllinus
ATTATGACAACATATAATTCATGAAGAGCAAGCCACAGATAATTGAGTGACATGCAAGAGAATGTCTTTGATTTCCAGAAGGAAAAGGAAGGACTCCAAGGAATAGGTCACTTTGCATGACATGCCATGATGTACTTATTCAGAGTAAGGTTCTCTCAATTGTTTTGGTCTCTAATCCCATACTCAGCATTGTGCCCCAGTAGGGACAGGCTCTGCCACCTGCAGCAGCAAGGTATGTCACCTAGGGAGATTTAGAGAGCCCTGCTGGTGACCACAGTCCCTAGGTCCCTTCCCAGCAGTACAAGTTACTCTATGTCTGTCACAGTAATTGGAGGTCTGAGCAGTCTGTCACACAGCCACAACTCTTAGTGCCTAATGGGCCAGCACTTCACATCCAGATACCTGATCCCTAGAAAATTATTTAAATCTAAAGAGTCCCATTGTTGGTCTGTATTGCAGATGGTAGTTGAATGGGAAGTCAGCCTGACACAGGTACTTTCATTTCCATTTCTTGAATACTTTGGTGAAAGCTGCTGAGTCAGCATAGAGGACTCAAAAGTGGAGACCGAATAAAGGGGGCAGGAATTGAACCGTGACTCACAGAGAGAGTGGCCCAGACATTCAACCTCTTTTTTTGAGGCTAAGCACAAAGCAATTAATCAATTCTATGGTTCTATTATGCTGCAACGGACATACTAGATACAAAGACTACTATTGCACAGTGAAGTTAATTAGGTAATAGGGGGAGTAAGCAGTATTTCTTTTTTTTTTCCCCCATTTTCTTGTGGATATAGAGAAAATATTTGACGGGTAATGAGATTTTATTTAACAATGCAGCCATCATCTAAGATCTAGCTAGAGAAGAAAGCACACCTGCAATGGGCTTGTTCTTATTTTTATTTAAAAGTTTCTGTAGAGCTTACAGACATTGTAGAGCTATCAAAACAAAAATAATAGCCACTGGATTATTGAGACAAAGCAGGTAATGATATTACTGCTACTCAGATCCTCAGCCATTGGAACAGATCTGGTTTTGCTGTGTTACTTGAAGAAGCATGTAATAAGAGTATAAATGAAATTCTCCTGTTGTGCTAGATTTGTCCTACCTTCTACAAGGCAGAAGGGAATATTGTACCAGGACCAGTGTGTAAGATGTTCAAAATTATGTCCTGAAAAAATGGCATCCTAGTTGCATTTTTATTTAAAACAAACCACCCCAAACCAGAAAAAAGGTTAAATGCCTTTAAAGCAAGTCTTAAGTAATTGAAAAAAAAGGGATTTAAAGGGATTATAACCCTGATTGTGGCAGGATGCTTGGCCTCATTTTGACTTGATATTGTTAGCAATTCATTTTAAGTCATTACAGAACATTTTTCCTAGAAAGTATTCTTTACCACCATCATAGCCACAGTGGTAGTAAAACTTAGCAGCTCTGTGCTTAAAACTAATTTGTGAAAAGCCTGGTTTGACATGATTTTCACAGCCGAGGTAGATAATGTTTAAAGAAAATGAGAAATATTGAAGCAAATTCTGGTTAGTGAGTCAGTCTGTATTGTAGCTGAGTATCACCACCCTCCACAAAAAATTACTGTGGTTCTCATTATAAAGTAGACTCGTGGCAGCCCTTTCATGGAATTGTTAATGCAAAGACAGTGCATGACTGGTTCAGGTATTCTCAACGTACTAATGTCATGTATCTCTCCCCACAATCTGAATAGTTCTTTTTTGGACTGAAGTATGTGTCGTGTAACTCAGAACCATGCAGCTACTGGCTCACTTCCCTGCCTCTTCTTCCTCCCTCAGTTCCTGGAGGAATGGGGAGGAGAATCAAAAGAATGTAAATCCTACGGGTTGAGATAAGAACAGTCCAGTGATTAAGGTATAACACAAAACCAATAATAATAATAATAATAATAATAATAATAAAGGAAATAACAAAGGGAGAGAATACAATTGCTCACCACCTACAGACTGATACCCATCCTGACCTGAGCAGTGATCTGGGCCTTCCGGATAACTCCCCCCAGTTTGTATACTTAGCATGATGTGCTGTGGTATGGAATACCTCTTTGGCTAGTCTGGCTCAGGTGTCCTGTCTCTGCTTCCTCCTGACTTCTTGTGCCCTCCTCACTGGCAGAGCGAGACTGAAAAGTTGTTGATTGGGGTAAATATTACTTAGCAACCACTCAAACCATCGGTGTGTTATCAGCATTGTTCTCAGGCTGAAGCTGAAAACACAGCACTGGACCAGAAGGAGAAAAATGACTGCTACAGCTGAACCCAGGACAGTATAAGGAATAGATTTGCTTCAGACAATAACTAGTTAGCTATATGAATAAAAAAAGCCATGTGAAGATAAGGGCATCTTCGAATTTTTATCTTAGAGTTTACTGTTACCTGGCAGATTAAATACTTTGCCATTTAGCTGACCAGTTCTAAACTATGAAGAGCAAAGGGCAAAATTTCAATGAAACTGTCCATGTCTAATTAAAAAGGTGGATTAATATCCTTACTATATCTCCATTTTCTATGATGGAAAACATCACTAACTGCAAAAATCTGAAGTAATCAAATCAGTTAAAATACTGAGTTTAGCTTGGGAAGTGTGGAATGAGGGTTTATACTTCCCCCTTTTGAAATTACAGAATAATGGCAGATGAGGATCTGTCTCTTGAATGAATCCTATGATGGAACTTGATGCTTCGGATAAGAGTCTTTTTTGGTGCTTGAGTCAGGTATATGTTGCTAGATATAAGTTAGTAAAGCTGATGTGGAACACTCAATATGGTTTGGGGAGGAGTGGGGGGTGGAATTTTCCCCAGGATTTGATATCCAAATCTATAAAAGAAGAGAAAGATGCAACACCCGAGAAGTGCTTCTTTTCCACGTTATATTCAAGCACAAAATTACTGATCTACAACTAGGTAAAACAAATCAAAGAAAAAATAGGTTACCTGGTGAAAAGAAATCTGAAAACCATTGTTAGAAACCATGTTTAAGTGTACTTTGTATAAAAAAGAGAAAGCTCTCAAAGTTACAGCAACATTTTGCCAACAGCTTTTCTGAATGAAGGCCATCTTAAAATCAGTAATAAACCAAAAAACTCAATATCTACCAACCAGTTCCCTGCAATAGATACTATGAGCTAAATACCATTTTTGCTGTCATTTATAAAATTCTCTTTTTGCTTGCTCTGAGCTTCTTTTCTCTGGGGCTGAAGTCCTTTTTTAGTATTCTGAGTGCTTATGACTCCCCAGAGCTTTTTTTTTCTGGGCTGCTTAATCTTTAGATACAGCTGATGAATATTGCCACAGGTAATGGAAAAACATTCTTGTTTCTTCCAGGCCTGTGACTGTAAGGCCTAAGGAGGGGGCTCACAGAGCTCTTCCAGTTGACTGAGCCCCGTGTGTTTGGTGCTAGGAGATGCCCCTGGGAAAAGAGGAGATGTATGAGCAGTGAGAGGGAGGAAGGTGGGGGCTCAGCAGAGAATTGTAGATGGTACTGCAGCAGCTCTGAGAAGAGGGGAGGAGGAAGTCAGCCATCCAAGAAGAATACTTAGAGCAGGAGCTCTGTAAAACCCCTGAGCTAGAGGGATTTTATGGCCCTTGGCAAGACAATGAGCTTACTGCTTTGTTACAGAAAGAGGTGTAGTTACTCTGAGGCAGTTGAAAGTGAGGTGGTGTTTATTTTAAGGGTTTTGAGTATAAATAAGCTGCTTCCAGGATTCCAAAGATACCTGAAGGTCTACCTGAAGCCAGAAAAGAGTGCCCCAGCTTGGTGCTTATCTGCTGGGAAACAGAGTATTAGCACAATGTCTTCCCTGACTTCATTCATTTCTGGTGACCACAGTAATCAATGAAGGACAGAAAGTCCTTGTGCATGCCAGGTGCACAATTCAATAATCATTCTCCCACAAAGGAAGTTCACCCCTGCTTTGTTGCCAAGGCTCAGGGAATAGAGTGTGCCATTGGAGTACAATAGCTTTCTTCGTAAATTGTATATCTGTATCTCTTTCAGTCTGTAATGGTGGAGTGTAACATTTCTGTTGCTAGAAGAGTGAGTAGCTTTTTCCAAACCTGTAAGAGCTATTCCAAATCAATTCCTAAGTGTTAGAGTGATTCAACCTTCACCTTCTCTGCTAGAGCATGAAGCGTCAGCAGCCGTGTATGGTTTGACTCCTTGCCAAGTGCACTTATGATTCAGGAGAAAATAGCAAGGAAAAATGGCTTCATGGCTGTTGCATATTAAGAAGACCTTGAGAATTTTGTATGGGAAGAATTAGGTTGTCTGCAGTGTGAGAGAAGATCTGAGTAAGAGAAGTTACTTGAAATGGCAGTTCTTTAAATCTGTTGTGTGCTCTAGCCCCAAATTGTCTGAAGAGCTGTGTTTGCAAAGAAGTGCAACAGTTGAGCAGTATAAACAGTATTCAGAATCCTTTTTTTCTTTCTGATGTGAAGAACATAGCTAAGTAAGAGGATTTCCAGCATTTGCTAGGTGACACTCTTGCAAAACTCCACTTTTTCTGAAGAATAAGTGACAAAACTCTGAGGTATAACAGGATAAAGTAATAGTACAAAATAAGAACTTACAGAAACATGGAAAGTGTTGCATATCCCCATTAATATGTCAGTTCATTTCAAGTTTCCAGGAACAGCTAGCAACATAAAATCAATTATTATTATTATTTCTGCCCTTTGCAGAATTCTATAAAACTAGTTTTCACAACATGCAACAGGAAAGCCTTGCCATGCTTTCCCTGGTGAGTTAGAATGTTAATGTGCAAATGGCCTACCTTTGTCTTGAGGGAATTTTGCTTCAAACCATGAAACAGAGGATGAACCAGCATTTATTTCCTTCCCCAAACAGTGTATGTTTTGCATTATTGGCATTTATATTTTGAAGGAGTATATGTATGCATGGAAGAAAAAGGTTCTTTTAATTAGCTTGGAAAAGTTACTCTAAAGCCATTTTTTGCTGGTTTGTTTTGTTTGGGTTTTTTTTTTTGTGTGTGTGTGATCTGACCCACAGATAAATCTTCACAGCAAAGAATTATATCAGTCTAAATTTTGTTATTAGATTTTATGATGGTGTGTTAATATGAAGCATTTCAGTTCAAATATCAGAGAAGCTGAGATGAGTGAAATCTAGACCTAGTCTAAAGTCCTCTCTCTTCAGGTTGACAGAAGTGCAAGTGGTAAAGTAATGTGTAATTTTCCTCTTATATGGCATATGGGCGCTGTTATTATTCATTAAAAGAAAGAGATAAAAAAACCAAAACAAAACCGCAAAACCAAAAGCAAAACTATAAGCCAGAAAACCATCTAGGTAAAAATTATTTTCCTGCAAAAAAATATTTGTAACCTCTTGAGAATGGGGCTGTATAAAAGGATTGTTGACAGATCTTTTGCAGTTGGATACTTCAGTTCTTCATTTTGTTCTATTCCTAGACATGAAAAGTATCCCTTTCAAGAACTTAACTCACAAATTAGTCTGCTTTGAAGTGTTAAAGTTTAGCAAAATATGCTAACACAAAAGAACCTTTATTTGCAGAATTAGATGAAGAATGTTAATAATAGCTTTGCTTCAAACCCTTTATTAAATGTATACTGAAAGCTATAAATTCCTTTTTCCAAACACATTTTTTGTTTTAGGTTTTCTCATGTATGTTTTCAGAACTCTGCATGGGTATATATGTATAATTAGACAACTTCATAAGAAATATTTTCTCTTAAAAATTTTTAGTGTTTTAATGGTAGCTCTATGGATTGTGAGCAGTACTTTGAAATTAGTTTCATCTTAATAGTAAAATTTTGTTCTAAAGCAGAGCTTATATTAATTAAGCTATAATGATTTCACCTGTGATTCACCTTGTTACTGTGTTGCAACAGATTCAGCTGCAAGTTCAATTGCTGATCTCCAGCACACACATGTTTTTCATGAAGCATTGTTGATTCCTGGCAGCTGGTTGGAATCTCCAGTGGAATACAACAGACACTAGGAAATCACTCTTTTTTTTTCTTTGGGTGAATGCAGTTTATTCTGTGTGTATCAGAACTCTGCTGTAATATAAGGTAAGGTGTAGATTTTTGTTTTAAGTAAGGTTGAGTTGTTGGGAAGGTGATTTTCTAGCAAAGCTGCAGTTTAGTTTAGTAGTGGTTCACCTTGAGAAACCCTCCCTGAGACTTCTTAAAAAGAGCAGTTAAAATGAAATCTCTGCCATGACAATTATTGCACTTCATCAGAGGGTAAGATATTGTGCCTTGTAAAAGGAGGGGTTTCTTAGTTGAGGAGCTACTTTACTGAGCAGGTTTCTGGGACTGACTTTGCTTTTTGTTTGTAGTAAGGACCAGTGTTGAAGTGTCCCTTTAAATGTTGCCCTTCAGTAACAGTGTGTTTCCAAATTGAAACAAAGATTTAGTAGCACAAATTTGTAAAGCGGACTTTTTTTCCCTCTTTGGAATTTATTTATAACATTGTGAATTTTCTTAACCTGTTCGTGCTTTTTGTGTAATAAGACTAGTAAATATTCCCTATGATCCTGTATGTTAGAAATGGTTTCTAAAGTGATTATGTTATATAATTGAAGGACCACATGCCAGTTAATCCTAAACTTGCATGAAACTGCAGGGAAAAATGTATCTTGCCTAGGCTGAGGTTGGTAAAAAATCAGCTGAAGGTGCGTGGGCACTGAGCTGCTTTTCACTGTAGTATATAAAAGGCAGAAAACAGCTGTTAGCTTGGTGCTGTATGCTATGTAAAGAACTTCCTCTTTTTTCTTGCTATAAGGACCAAAGAAAGATGAGTCCAGGATGTATTTTGCAAGCAAGTAGCATGTTGTATGTTTTATCTACAAGCCATAACACCCTCTAGGAAACAATTCAATATTTAAGGTGCCTGAAAATGTAAGTGCAGCCACTGAGTGAAATTGGTGTAAGACTCAACAGACTTGATCTTTTTGTGTGTGTGTAAAAATATATTTATGAAACTTTGAAATTTTGGTATTCTTTCTCTTGGCATTTTACTTTTTAAACATTTGAACACTCTTTGTTCAGTTGATGTTTCATTATTCTTCAAGCTTAAAAGGTTAAGGCTAGTTTTTTTGGATGTTGGCTGATAGCCTTTCTTTTCTAAAAAGAACTATCTCCTTTTTGTGTTGGAAGTTTAGAATTCCAAAGTGAATGCTTCTGAAATGGATACTTTTTTTGCAAATTTAAGATGAAAAATAATAAAAGAAGCAAAACATATTCCTTAAATTTAATTTTTAATTTAAAAGAAATGTTGAAATGTATATATTTTTTTATTTTTAAGCAACTTTAGTGACCTCAATAGCATTCAATAATATTTAAGTTTACAAAAGCTCCTAAAATATAGAATTATTACTTGAAATTCTGTGTAGAGTAGCTGCTTGTGAACCCCAAGACCAGAATAGTTAACCCTTAAGGTACGAGAGGGCATTATAGTAGAACCTACAATGTGCTCTTTAAGGTCACCACAAGACTGACAATACTTGATGTGTAACCCCTCATTTCTGTAGAAATTTAATTGGTGTATTCTCTACTTGATTCATTTTCAGTGGCTGGAGCTTGAACCTATAGCTTCAGGACTGGTGTTTAGTTAAGTACACTCTGACAGAAAACTAGACTCCTCATAAGATGTGAAGATATAAAAAAGACTTTAGTTGTTCAAGCACCCAGCTTGCAGTCAGTACTTGGGGTAGGCTAGGTTGTCATGGTTTAACCAGCACATAGCTACACTGCTTAAATGTACAGTTTATCCTCTACCCAGGAAGTCCCAATGCCTTATCATTCAAACCATCTGAAAAATATTAACAGTGTATGCTTGTATTTTTGCATATGAAATGTGGTCATGGGTTGGGTAACTGTTAGTTGTGGAGAAAAGCATTAATTATGGCAGTAATGAGAATTAGTTAATGAAGAGAGAAGGATCTCCTATGTACCCAGCACTGGGTTCTTACCTTCCCCTAGCACTTGCAACTAGTCATGTAAGAAAACAAGTATCAAATAGATAGGTATGATCAGCAATCATAAAATCTTAGCCATTAAATCAGTAAAGTTCTAATGGGTTCAATACAGTTTACTATATATTTCTGTACATAGAAAGTATTCTTCAAAATATGCTACTTTGGACTAAATCATCTACAATATTTATGCATAACAAAAGCATGGTTATCTTCATTTGAGTAGCTCTGAAGTAATGAGAATCATCATAGTCTAATTACTAAATAAAAGTATATAACTGTGCAATTACAAGGGAGGGAACAGCGCGTGCTATTGGAGCTTCTTTAGTCCTTTGTGAAAAGGGAGAGTTGCTTGCCAGTAGTATTTAGAAAATTGAGATATTTAATTCCCAATTTAAGATTTTCTACTTCAGTTCTGTTTCAGAAAGTTCCACATCTCATAATATTAGTTATCTCTGAGCTTTGGAAATCTTTCAGAATAACTTTTCTTTTGCACTGTGTTATGAAGTTTATAATAGTTAAGTGCTCTTTAATGTTTCAAGCCTTAGCACTTCAAGAGGTTTTGTCACCTTTTCGCAGCAATTCATACAATTCTTCTGATTAGTCAGCATAATGCAAGGAGATGTGAGCTGCAATGCTGAGTAGAGTTCCTGGGAAAATAAAGGCAAGTGGTTAAAGTATTTAATGTATAAAATAAAAAACTTAGCAATGACTAAGCTGCAACCTGAAGTTGAAGAGCTAAGGGTAGGGATAGGGCTTATTTCTGTGTATCAATCAAGTCACTGCTTTTTATTCTAGTTCGGCTTCCTGGGCATTCTTAATTAAATTTATGTAGGAACAATTGCAAGTGGAGAGTCTGTGTTCTTAGGGTCTGTGTTTCTAAAGGCAGAGCAGGAAATTTAACTATCCTAGTCACTGGAAGCTTGCATCATTTTAAGTGCTGCCTTCCCTTGCATGATGGTTTTAATGATGAAATTAGTGAGAAGTCCATTTTTTGTGTCTGGCAGTAGATGTAGATAAAGGCAAAATAGTTGATGTCCTGAAAGAGCTAAATATGTGATCTGGCAGAGCAGAAACAATTGAGTAAGTGTGGAGAGGCAATAGAGTTGCTGCAGATAGCTCAATAGATGTCATCAATCAGAAAAGGAAGCAGTGTACAACAGACATGGCACAGTGTTTGTGATCTGTCTACGCTGAAAGAGGGATTAAGAGCTGGATTCAGCACACCAGCCTGTGTGCACCTGCAGGTAAAGTCATCATCACTTTTGCTTTTTCCAAGTGTTGCCACAAGAGGAAAGTCTGAGATACTATTTTTAGCAAATTAATTTTGTCTTCAGGTAAACTTGTGTGTACCAGAATATAGGCGGATGAAATGGTGCTCACCCCTTGAGACTGATGCATGTGTGCTTTCAAATTCAGTTTTCCTACCTGTTTCATGCATGTTCGTAATAGTGGCAGCATTGTTTGTAGTGTCTACCTTGTAATTTCCTCAGTGTAAGGAAATTCTGAAATTGTGATGGAAGATCAACTTTTCAAGCCTTTATATTTTCAGGCGCATACGTATCAAAGTGGTCTATCAGAATTTTCATGTATCCCATTAGAAATGAAATGTAATGAAGAAAAATAAACTGATGGGGTTGAAAATGGAAGACAAAAATGAAACAAAAATAGAAGTACTTGAGCTATTTTAATCTTGCTAAAAGCTGTTGGGAACACCCTACTTTTATGAGAAAAAAAAAAGGTGTTGCAGTGTGTTATAATTTTAGCAGAAGTGCACAATAATTGTGAAATGGTGTTAAACTGGAAATTATGAAAAAATACTGAATCAATCCTGTCCTTTATTACTTTTGACAATCTTATAGTTATCAAAGTGGCATTGTGAATTTTGTATTCTGCAAATATGGAATTTACCTGGTAAGGAATAATTCTAGCATTTTGTATGTTGCCTAAACCAAGCATAGGTACGGATAAATTAGGATTTTTGTTCTTTCTGGGACAAGCTTATTATGTCCTAAGGTCATAAATATGATAAATTCTGTTATAATACCTTACAGTGACACTCTGCTTTGGTAAGACAGTTGGGTTGAGCTAGCATAGAGCCACTAAAAGCTTTCCGAGTTGCTTTTATTTGGAACAGGTCATATACACATATGTTCTAATTATAAATGGAGACATCTGCAGTTTGAAATGGCAAGCTTCACTTTGTCTAACTTTAATTTACTATTTCTCTTACATTTTAGATGTTTTGTTGCATTTGTTATACCAGTTCTGTAGCTTTATCCATATTTGTATTAAAACAACAGTATCATTTTGGGTTGTCCTTGGTAGCTCAGGAATTACTGAAGTAGTTGTAGTGATTGTTATCAGTATCTTGCAAAGTAGTGTGACTGACCAATAAACATCTAAAATGGAAGATGGCTCAGATGAGATGGGTGTTTCTGAGCCTGGGAAGCTCAGAAACTCAGGACTAATGAGGGGTGTGACTGAAGAGTTGTTGCAAGGAAGCTGATTTCAGCTCTCCACAAAGGGGAGTGGACAGTGGGCATTTGTTTAGACGAACAGCTATCAATAGTTGAGTGGGTCAACTGGTGGTGTGTTTCTCCTATTAACATTCGTTAAAAGAGTTTAAACATCTCCCTTAGTTAGCCAGACCAAAGTGAGGGGAGTGAATACGGGGCTCAGCCCAACATAGGGTGCAAAATCTAGACAAGTAGCAGTATTTTGGAGAGAAATGGGCTTAAGCTGGTTTCAGCGTACCTTCTCCTTCTTGGTGACTGGGGATGTCCAGTGTTGCAATGGCAAGCACAGTATAGAGAATGGTGATGGAATTGAGCTGGTATTGTGGTTGAATCATATATTGCAATTGCTATATTTTGCTAAGTGTGAGTTACATTTGTATTGTTGTTTCAGTATATTCTGTATCACTGCTAAAACGGAAATCCCATGTAATATCAGGTAAATAACTAAATTTTATAGTAGTTCATGTGTGAACTTCATGTGTGAAATATTTAAAAGGACCAGGTCACAGTATTGGACTCTGACAAATGGGCTATTTGTGTAGTGGTTAAAAATTTCAATCTAACGTGCTAATAAAGTTATGGATGAGTGTCACCATGAATAATCACTCTGGTAATACTTTAATAATACCATAATAATACTTTTGAAATAATATCCAGAAAAATCAGCATTTTTGAAAACTGTATCTTAGGGCTTCATATGGAAGTTCAATAGGATGTAAAACTTCAGGTTTCAGAAGTTACTAACTTAGAAAGCTGAGAGTTTCTGGTGACTTTGTGACTTGATATAGCCAAAATTGACTTGAAACTGAGCTTATGTTTACCCTGATATATGTCATATAGTAGGTGCTTAAAATGTTTTGTGACCTGTGAGTTTATTCCAGTTGGATGGAGAGACTTGATTAATTTAGTTAGAGATTTTTATGTAATGTTTTGCATTCTATTATTTATATGCACTGTTGCCAAGCAAGTTTGATTCCACACTGATGTGTGGAAAATCACCTGGTCTACTATTCTACACAAAAGTTTCTAAAGAACAAAGATGGCTTCTGGCTAGATAGGAATAGAAAAGGAACAGCTCTGTTGAAGGATACTGAAAATTATGTTACAGAATTTAGTTCTGCTTTATTTCAGAGCTTCAGGAATGTGCATTCAATGTTAGTTGTTTTAGGGCCATTCTCACTTATGCTGTGCTTGGACTGTTCAGGAAGGGCTACTTACAGAAGAAATGTGCTCATTACTCCAAGGTTCAATAAGTGCCATTTGTTTGTGATCCTAATGCTGTGGGAAAAGTTAACATCCTCCATATTTCATTAACTGTTCTGTAATGGATTTCTCATGGATCTGTTATAGCCAGTACAGAGGAGGGCCACAGAGATGCTCCAAGGGCTGGAACAGCTCTGCTCTGGATACAAGCTAAGAAAGCTGGGCTTATTCAGCCTGCAGAAAAGGCTCCAGGGGGACCTTAGAGCAGCTTCCGTTGCCTAAAGGGGCCAACAAGAAATCTGAAGAAGGGCTTGACAAGGGCCTGTAGGGACAGGAAAAGTGGAAATGGCTTTAACCTGACAGAGGAGAAATTGAGGTGAGGTCCTAGGAAGAAGTTCCTCCCTGTAAGGGTTGTGAGGCCCTGGCACAGGTTGCCCAGAGAAACTGCTGCTGCCCCTGATAGTGTTCAAAGCCAGGTTGGAGGGGGC
>JBCJKH010032629.1:0-15535 GCA_039877255.1 Loriculus beryllinus
TATAAACTTTCACTCTGAAGTGTATACAAGCTGGATTTAACTGCAGAAAGTGAGTGTAATTAACAGAACTTTGATTTCCACTATGTGGATATGGAGCCAAGGGATTACGCCCTTGTCTCACTCCATAAAATTCTACAAGTTGGATGAGTCACATAAGACCTGGAATCAATTCACATGGCTTCTTTCCTTTTCGAGAGCTTAAATCCAGTCTTCTCTGAGAAGTAGCTGGATTGCTAGGCTTCATATTACTCTGGAGTGGCATTTACCTCAGTCACAACTATTACAGTTTTATACCTGGGAGGGTAAGTAGTCACTGAGCCTGAAAGAATGCACAGAGGATTCAATGAAATTCCCTATATAGACTTTGCCTAATCCATGGTTTGTGGTACCTATTTCTGTTGCTCACAGACACAAGAAAATAATAGAAACTGCTAGATGACCTGAGTGATGTGTGATACTGCATGTGGCACAGGAGTTACTCATAACTGCTGTCAGTGGACTGGCAAAGATAGGGATACTTTTATTGACCTTAGTTCTGAGAGGCAACATTACTTTAATGGAGATCACATAAGTACCTTACTTTCACGTGTCTTTCAACTTCTTGTTATTTAAGGAAGTATAGGAAGTGTTTTACTACATCTGGTAGCATGTAGAAGTGTAATTATTTTTTTTTTAATATAATACAACTGAATTTCCGCACTCTTACGCAACAGGTTGTATCTACTGTATCACCCCTTTTGATCAAAGTCAGCCTTTACTGTTTGACTGCTAAATCAGAACTCAAATTAAACCCTATATCTCAAGCATTTCATAATTATTTGTGATAAAAAAGCTTTGTGCACTATGGGAAGAAGTGAAAGATTACAGTGGGAGACTCACTGCTGCAGGGGTGGGGGTCTGCCAATCTAAGCTGCTGTCCAGGAATGTTTGATGCATTCTGGAGTCTCAGGAAGGGCATTGTGGAGAGGCTGTTGAAGCTTGTTTAGCCCTTAGATAGTCCTTATGGCTGTTTTGAAAAGCCACAAAAATGATGAAGGGACTACAGCAGCTCTCATATGAGGAAAGGCTAAGATAGCTGTGACTGTTCAGCCCGAAGCAGAGAAGGCTCAGTCCGCAGCAGGGACTAATGTCAGTACAGGAACCTGAAGGAGAAGCCTTGTTTCCATGTCAGTTGCCTATTTCAACATCCGTAGGGACTTTGTGATGATCATTTCTGGGGCCAAAATGGTGTAGCTTACATAGAAGAGTGGCAAATGCTTCAGGGCTTGCCAACGCTTGTCCCATTATAAGGTTAATCCTTGCGGTCTAAGACTCCCTGACAGAGGAATGAAAAAAGAGAACCTAATTCTCAGATTGCACTCAGTGCCTCAGATACTTTTCCTAAGGGAACAGCCATACAGTTTAGAAGTGTCTAAGTTAATAATCCTGCTATCACGCATAATGAAAGGAATTGATTAATATCACAAGCAGTGGAGAAACCACTTTGGAAAAAAAATCCTTACTGCCTCAGAAGTTATACAGAGAAGTACATCTGAAATTTATCTTCAAATTATTATGGCTGTTGATTTTATTTTCCTGGTGCCTTCTTCTTAATTTTTGCCTGCTTTTCTTTCCTCCTCCTTTTTTCTGTTTTTTTTTTTATATAAAATAGATAACACTTTCCAAAATTGAATATTTATAAATAACTCTGAAATGGGAAAAAAGTCTGTAATTAAAATAAATTAAGCATAGTAGAATGTCTGAGAATTTTTTTTTTCCTTCTAACATGGGAAATGAATGTTGGTATTAATGGGTCAAACGTGAGTAAGATTAGTGTTCTAGTGTAACCAGTATTTTGCCATTGGTAGCACGGCATAGCTCCATTTATTTATGGAATAGATGTGTTAATGTGACATCTCACCACTCTTAAATTTTGAACTAATATAATTCCCTGCTTATACAAAATATTAATGTATAGAAATATGCTGCTTTACTTTTTTGTTTGTTTACATATCTTTAAAAACTAAAAGCATCGTAAAATTCTCAGTTGTACTTGTGGATATATTATCATAACAATTGCCAATGACTGTTGTAAATTTTTCTCTTGTTTTAATGTTTTCTTGGTCTACAGTACAGATTTTCAAGTGTAGGAATGTGTAGGAATGAACTTACATTATTACTGAAAATACAGTGGTTTGTTTAGAATATTCTTTCAAATATTTGTTAGCATTTTAATATCCATCTGTTAGCAAACATCAGAAATTCTCATGAAACTTGCTTTTTTCTTGCTTATTTTTTAATGAAATACAATCCAGCATGCAATTATGGAATAATCAAAGCTCCAGGTCTCCTGTTTCCATTGCCATTGAAAAAAGCTACTGAGTTGCGCAGCATGTACTATAATGTATGAAATTAGCTTTCATTCTGTTTTGTGCCCATCTTACACAAAGCACAATGGTAAATGTGTGGTTCACATCTTCAGTTTGCGTCCAATGCACAAAAAGCAGCATGGAGCCCACTCACAAATCAAATTAGTAAGGAAAAATATTTGTTCTTCTTTTCAGAGTGTTTGGGAATTTTCTGCCGTCTCCAAGTTATTCTTCCCTGTAACATGTTAGAAAAAAAGAAATCTGGAAAGAGGAAGACAAACTTCTCTGTGTAGATAGCTCCGGGTTCTGTGTAGTTAATCAGTACGTTACGATGGAAACAGATAACACCACAAATTCCCCTAGTGTAATTATGTATTTAAAAGAAAAGTGTAAGGCAGATTTCTAAACTGAAATGAAAAACAGTAGTATGTGTTGAAGGACAGAAACCAGTTTGGGATCTGAATTCTAGTTTTACATATGTACGGGAGAGCAGAAAGGTTAATGATTAGTTCCTCCAGTTGGCATTTCTTATTTGCCAGTTTTATTCTCCATATTGGTCAGTTGTTTATTTAGATGGCTTTTTTCTTTTGTTTGGACTTGGGGTATTTTTAGGGTGTTTCCTGTTGGCTGTTCAAATTCTCTCCAAGAAATGAGGTTACTCGAAGCTATATTAGCAATGCTTAATACTGCTATGAGTGTGTGTGAATCTAGGCTAAAAAACTTGCTTGGCTTGCTATTAAAAATTAGCACGTACAAAACTGGTAATTGTTAGCTAGTTTAGCCTATTGCCATTTGTTTGACACTGACTTTTTTTTAGTTGTTTATGGATGAAAATAAGATGTGTCTTACAGAACAAAAGGCTAACTCCCAAGTTCATCAATCAAATACATTGTTAGAAGAATATACTGGTTGAAGTGTCTAAGAATGTACATTTTTTTAAGACCAAACCAAAATCATTAATATACCTCTGTTTATCTGATAATGTACACACACACACACAAGTGTGGGCACTAAGTTTTGAAAGGCGGGTTTTGGCAATGGACATCTGAATATGGTGATATGAAATAGAAGCTCCAACACAGCTAGTGAGAGGAGGTTTCCTCAGTTTGATTGTCTCCAATTCAAAATTGTATTCATGGGGAGTGGATGTGGAAAGAGAGGGGAAACTGTTCTTCTTCCTATTGCTGACTCTAAACCTGTTTCATTTGTTTCACAGCTCTACTGCATTTACTGCCCACACAGTCTTGCCACAACAGCACATAGCACAGTGAAAGCTGCCTTGCTTTTCTTCTCAGACAATGTGCCATTCTCTGAAATCATTTCAGAAGTTACTACACACTGTCTCAGGATGATAATGATGATGTGACTACAATATAAATCCAGATACTGTCACAACTATATTGCTGTCATATCCAGTGCTTTTCACACTTTAAACTTGGTCCAAAACCACATCTGGAACCTTTGGAAAGAAAAATACAGTATTTTGAACAAAAATGCCCATCTAAACAAGGCAAATGTAAAAATATGGTGTCTGCCAGTCTCTTTGCCTACCTGCCCTGCATAAATAGTTTTTAGCTCATTGGAAAGCATATCAAAGCCTAGACACCTCAGTTTTGTCGAGGATACAGTGCTTTTTGTATACTTTTTCTAAAATTAATTTGTTACTATTATAGCTTAATTTATCCAGAGTTTAAATTTGCCAAGCTTTCACTTAGTTCTGATAGATCTTACACTTACGTAAATGTCCATTATGGCTGATGGGATATACTTTTCTACTCTTTGAGCTTTTCTGAACCGGTAGTTTCTGGCATTTGGGTTGTACCAAATGGTATTCAAACCTGCATTTTGTGATGTACTGAAATATACATTTTCTCTCTGGAGATTGTGCAGTCTAAATCCTTGGAGGCTTTCAAGACTTGGCTGGCCAAAGCCCTGAGCAGCCTGGCCTGACTCCAGAGCTGACACAGCTTTGGGCAGGAGGTTGGACAAGGACTTCCTGAGGGACCATCCAGCCCAGATTTCATCATATAAGGCAGCTTGAGAAGTCGCAATTTCTTAACTAACAAGTTGCTAACAAGTGTTACTGAAGAGATGAAGTTGGAGATTGAAAATGAGAAACAAGCCTAAAAATTAGATTGCACCATGTCAAAAGAAGTGTGCCAAACATTCTGCATTTCCAAAGCTACGTGGAATGGAGTTGGCAGGGCTGGTGGGGGATGGGGCAGAAGCTACTTTTTGGGGATTATATGGTTTTGGGGATTTTTAACCATGTAGTAAAAGAACTTGCCTTGAATTGGGATACACTGGAATTTAGCTTTCAAAATCCAAAATGTGGTGGCCCTGAAATGTCCTTTTCAGCTTCTACTTAGCGCCTGAAAGAACTTCATTGGATTTGCTAAGTCACATAACACAATGGCTGTGTCTGTCAGTCACTTCCCTTTAATGTCTGAACTCAAAGGGAAAAGAAGTATTACAAACTTTGAATATCCACAAATTTAATAGAGAAACTGTTTTAAAAAAGCTTTGTAAGTGGATGTTTTCTCCTCCCACATAGCATGGGAGCATTCTTTCTTGGTTACTAGGGAATTCACCCACACCAAGTGCTCTTAGAAATGTTCTTCATTCAGGATAAGCTCTAATCATAACTTCTTAAAATCAACTGACTGAAAGATATAAATCAATGGAAATTATGATCCTTTTATTCTAGCACCCACTTAGAAGCTGATTTCATTTTTCCCATAAGATTTACAATGTCAGCCATATTTGAACATTTTAAACATTGCAAAAATACATAACAGTATATGAGGTTCTATTGTAGCAGGAATAAAGCAAAAAAAAAGAAACCCTACATGCAGAACTTCAATGGCAATTCTAATGCAAATAATTTATAATTTTAAGTGTCTGTATTGTGATTGCTATGATTTTTATTATTTGACATTATAAACATGTTTTTTTTTTTTTGTAAATATTATGGAATTAGTATTCTCCCTACAAAAGGTATCTGTGCTATATATAATTTAAATATCTGTGCTATATAAAATTTAAATAAGGTATTTATTTACTTTTCAAGCTGACTTTCTTATGGAAAAAGGTTTTGTTTAATTAGTCTTTACATTTTGAATTGAAGATGAACAGATCAGATCATTACAATTTTGTATGGTTTTTGTAGCAAGAACTCCCCAAGAGTGGTAGCTGTCTATCAAGGCAATACTCTTTCCAAAGATTCCTGTAGAGAACAAATCAACAGGTAAATGCAAAGCAAAGGTTATTCAGTGAGAAGACATAGCCTGCAAAACTGAGAAGCTGCATGAGTAGATCTTTCTGTCACCTGCGTTTAGAAGTTTGGAGGAAAACAGTTGAGGCTGGATGTGATAGCATACAAAATTACTCTTGTCTAAAGTAATCCTAACTCGTATATAGGAATTCTATTGCCAAAAGAAGGTTTTGAGATGGAAGTATATTGCCTGAAGTTCTGAAAATAAACAGTTATTTTTTTCCTTACCAACTTACTGCTGCCCTTATTACACTGATATATATACTTCTGCATATACTGCATATTTGACTTGAGCTTGCTTTTCCAATATTACCGTCTCCTGTTGACTTTAACTGAATTTCAAAGATCCAGCCTATCTGGAAAGCACATTGTAAATATGTCTGCAAAGAAAACATATATACTGAAAGCTCTTACGTGATAAATATATCACTTTAACTGCACCATCTAACAGCCCTCAGAATAACCCAATTATTTTTCTCCCAATTCAGAAATCAGAAAAAGGAAGGATGCTTACTTTTCTCTCCTTATCTAGATATCAGTCAGGAATATCTCAGTCTTCCTGATTTTTGACAGAGTCAAATATAATCTACATTCTGGATTACAAGAAACATAGGTCATACCCCAGAAAAATGAGAAGACTGTAGACATTATTATTATTAAACTTACTATATGGTATGCTGAAGAAGATGTTAGTGTACATGTCAATAGGCTGTGTTTTTACATCACTTTAGCAGTAAGAGGAAATATTAAAAGCATTAGCCATCGAAAGGTTTGCTATCATTCTAATTTCAATAAGTTACATAGCTGTGACTTCAATAAGAACCACTCATGTAAAAAATAAAGTGACAAATTGAAATAATGGAGCAATTTCTTTGGACTCTAAAGTAAACAAGTGTTGGGTTTTTTTTTTCCCCATTCCTCTTGTTTCTTCTCCAGAATTGCAGTTACTTACTGTACGAAAGCATTTTCTGCAAAACTCTTCAGCAGCAAATTTCTGGAAGTGGAAATAAAAGAACAGTAAGGAATTATTTATTATTTTGCCTAGTGCCATGAGATGTTTTTCTGTAACTGTTCTGCATGCCACTCAAATACATTCTCAAGCAAACTTATTTAATACTCTGATAGTGACAAAAGGAGTTTTCTTTTTACTTTTTCTCATTCTTCTAAGTTGCAATAAAAATCTGCATTATAAATGACCTTTGAAATAAAATATCCGCAGCAACGCTCCATAGCTCTCATAAAACCAGCTCTATAATTAGTTGGTTATTTTATTTTTGCTGAAGGGATGTGTAAAAAGGGCACAGTAAGAATTGTACTGCTGCTGCTCATACTCGCGAGTATCCAATGTTTAATTCAGTAGCCTAAGTTTTCAAAACCACAGAACGCAAAGAGAAGGAGAACTGTGGCACTCTATACATGCAGCTCAGACCTATCTTGGTTTCTTAGTAAATACCCTCCTGAAAACTATTTTCTACAGTTCTTCTATAAGGTTTTAGGCCTTCACATGACTGCTAAATAAATCTGATGGGAAAAAGTCAGTCCCCTGCACCCACCATTAAGAGATATGGTTAAGGTCTATTTGAAGCTGCTTTCATTCAGTGAAAAGCAGGAACGGTAGAGTCTGCAAAATTTGTAATTAGGGAAAATATAAAATCTTGTTGTATACCCCAAGGAAGAACTGAAGTGTGTGGTCTAGGCAGCCTTTTGTCCTTGCTAACAGACTGCTTATCTGTAGCCCTGGGGCTGCAGATTGAGATTGCACAGCTGTTCTTGCTGCCTTTTTGCCAGAAGAGGTTCCAAGGAAGTGCCGACTGTGCACAGAAGTAGTACAAAAGGTGTAATGCGTAGATCTTGCTAGTCATTCTGAGGAAGCTGGGGAAAGACCTGCAGGTCGAATTAGTACTTGATCCTCTCCAATGTAATTTTAGAAGTTATATTAATTCTGAAAGTTTGCATTATTATTGCTTCCATTATATCTGTTCTGTTCATAAATATGAAGCTTTCTGTCAAGGTGTTCATTCCTAAACCTTTAGCATATATGAAAGAGGCAAAATAGTACACATAATGGTATGCAAAGATCCATGTAAATGTATTTGACATAGACTACCAGCACGCATTCACAGCACTGGATTTTTAGCAGAATTTGGTTACACTGTTAAGAATTTCATGTGGGGTTTTTTTGATTGATATTGTTTGTGGGTTTGTTTGGTTTGTTTGCTTGGTTTGGTTGGCTTTTTTCTTTCTTGGTTTTGTTTTTTTGTTGTTTTGTTTGATTTGTGGTTTTGGGGTTAGGTTTTTTTTCCATGAGCTAAAAGAAATTTTCTGGTTTGAACTATTTTTCATTTTTCCTAAAAAGATCTCCTGTGTAAAAAAGTAGTGTAAACAGTAAATTGTTTGGGTGGTTAAGTATTCTTAACTTTACTTCTGCCTTAAAAAGAAAAACATACCGAGTGCCAGGCATCTCTATTCTGCAAAAAGAGCTCTCAGTAACTGACCTCTCATGACAACTTGCTGCCACCAATGCTTCTGGAGTGTAGGTGTGTGATGTCGAACTAAATGCTCTAATGCATGGTGACCTGTGCAGGTAGTGGGCAGTGTCATGTTTCTGTAAATTACACCTGTATTTCTCTATTTCAGAACTTTTTTTTTTACACAAGCTTGTTTTCAAGTAGGTACACAAGAAAAGTGAGAGCACAAACATGCATAGGTGGTTTTTATACGGACATTTCCTAACTTTTCAGAAAGTGGCTTTACAAAGCTGATGTAATCCACATAGTGGAATTAATTTTAACTGTGGGGTTTTTTTTTGGAGGGGGAGTTGTGTTAAGAGGAAGACACTTCTCAATATTTTTCCTTCGCTTTCAAAACTGGTCTATTTGATTTTTACTATGGAACCTTTTTCTCATTATGTAGGAGACTATTTTTCATACTTTTCATGGAAAAAAAGGAGATGAACTTCCCATAAAAATTAGTCTAACCGTCACTGTAGTGACAAGTCAATATGAAAGGTGCTGTAAGTACTTTGTGTTGTAAGTAGTGTATTATGGGACTAATTTTTTAGTTTTCTGCTTAAGTTAAGAATGTATTTATTCTGTGAAATCTAGGCATTTCACACATTTTTCCAGTGCCACAATGGAAAAAGTTTGGGGACAAAAATTAGAACATGAATATTCTATATCTTAGCTGAGGGGTTTTGATCACTGTAGACTCAATCTTTCCTTTTGAAGAATAACTCCAAAGAGGTTGAGATCCGCAAGAGAATAGAAAATTAGCCAGTAGTTTCTTCCACTCTTTTTTCCCCTGTATCTGTTTTTGATCAGAAATTCCATCTTTGTCAAGAGCCATTTTCCAAGTTAAAAGTTTTGATGAAGCTAATATATTTCCAATGGAAAAAAAAAAAAAAAAAAAAAAAGAGACCTCATTGTCAAAATGTTTCTGAAGAGCTTTTTTTCTAACAAAACTCTTATTTTTGAATCCAGAAATTATTAGATTGTTAAAAGCAGTCTAACGAAGTCAGTGGAAATAGTTCCATGGAGCCAAGATTTCACCTGCTTATAAACTAGTTTATGGGCAAGGAGGAAGAACACTTGTATGTAAGTAAAGCCAAGAATTTATTGTTAGTATAATTGCAAACTTAAGTTTAACCATTCTAAGTCCATATGTAATCATTACAGAAAGGGAAAGAAAAATAGTGCAATTAAAGTTGTTATACGTGCATTTCTTAGTTTCCACCCTATGGAAAGCTATGCTTATCCTCCCATACTTCTCTGCATCCTGAGGTTGCGGAGTTCATGCTGGTGCTGAGAGCAGGGTGTGAAAGGAAGGATGTGAGAGGGGGGGTCCTCAGTATGTGGAGTCCATTACTGGCAGAAAAACGATGCTGATAGTTGCTTTTTCCTTGGTCTAGAATCCACTTGGGTTATCTTTTATCGGTTTGGTAACATAGTTTTTACGCCTTTCTGCTTCTTTGTCTTAACACGACTATGTTTCCCTACACTGTGTTAGTCATAAATATTGTGCTCCACACAGAGTAACTGTTGCTGTTTCCTATGAAAACCTGCAGTTGTATCATGTAAAGATAAACAGGAGTAGGACAAACTGTCATGGATGCCTGGTCACCTAGAGAAACTGCTGTCACAGCTAAACCAAGTACAACGAAGTTGCAGGCAGGTCAAGAAAGGTTCACAAAGATTGACAAAACTCAGTGCTGAGGCCTTGCAAATTAAGTACAGGGTTTATGACCCACTATTAGCAATGCCAATGGGCAGGATTACAAACCTTAGTGATATGGAGAACATGTGCCATAACTTTTAGCAACTGGGACTGTTCTGACAGTCTGCTATAATGTGCTTTCTGTGGTACTAGGAGAAATGACTGCTCAGGGCACCTAACAGCCAATTCAGTGCACAGATCCTAGGGATACTTTGTTTTTCTGAGTACTGATTTTTAGGAAACAGCAAAGACCTAGTACATTACCCAAAAATGGATAACAAACATGGAGCTGAAGCCAATAATGCTTTCCTTTCCTCTGACCTAGGGAGGTCAACAGTCACCTTCTAATTACTAGTGGGTTTGACACTATAAGAAAAAACAAAACGACACACTGTCAAAACCCACAAAGCTACTACAGATCCTGAGGCTTGCAGACTCTTCCAGAAAAACTTTTGGATCTTGCTATGTTGGAGAACAAGTCAAAAGTGGCTGAAACATTGAGAAGTTTGATTAATTAACACTTAGAGTCTTGATCCTTTTCCAGGTGAAAGACCACTAAGTACCTGCTCTGTCTTATAATTTGAATAACACTTGCTATCCCTTGCAGGTGAGGGTCACCAAAGGTGAAAGCAATTAAATGATGATGATTCACAGGTAGCTTGCTACAGGTGGCTTGAGTAACGAGGTGTACAACATTTACAAATCTGGGCAATTAAACTGACAGCAGTAGCTTCATTCAGCTATTCTGCCTTATGACAAGAAGTTTTGTTAAATCACTGTCACGTATAGCGCTACAACCGTGGGAAAAACATGTGAATTGCTGAAGCTAATGTATGGAATAATAACATGTTGGCATTTGTCTGTACAAACATTTATATTTGGCTATTCAGAAAAAAAAATAAATTTATTTATGTAATTATTTTAGTTTATCAGGTAGAAAATCCCTTTGGATTGGATATGTAACTCTGTGGCTTCTCTCACGGCAAGTTAAAATTTTGTCTGCTGGTATCTTGCAGTAAATACTATTGTATTTGAAATAGAGAATGCATTTTATTAATTTTTTTATCTAGGTTTTGTTATTCGTGAGCTTGTCTGGTTTTACAGTTTGGTATGTTGCACACTTACCCTAAATGACTGAGAATTTTAGAAAACAAATTTCATTAATCAGAAAGCACCCAAATCTGGAGATGTGTAAACATGCCATAAGCTGAAGCTCTTCTCAGCAGATATGCTTTCTTTGGCTCCACACTGGCTTTGTGAAGAGAAGCACTCTGTTTTTCTCATCTTCGTAACTTTTGATTATGTTCTTCCAATTGAGGAAGAAACTTGCTGTGATTTCATTGCTTGATTTTTAGATCTATGTGGGGTTTCTTTGTTTGTTTTCTCTCTGGTTTTACTTCAGACCTCAAAATACTGAAAAAAATGACTGGCAGTTTATAACACTTTAAAAAAAAATTCATAGTGATAGTATACACTTAGTAAATTATTAAGTACTGTACACAGAAAACATAATCAATCTTAAATTATCATAAGAACTGCTATATTTACAGGATCTGGTACTTTCTTGTAACCTCTAGGAAGGAACCTCAGTGTTTCCTTGACTTCTGTACAGCTCCTGGTGTCAACAGATATTCCTCTTTGTCAGGGAAAGTCATAGTCACAGTTTTGCAGGGATATCTCCTGACAATAACAATGTCCTTTTTCTGACATGCATAATAAAGTCAAGCTGTGTGGCATGAAAGAAAGGGAGTTCTTGCAGAATTAATATGGTATTTTTTTATCACAACTTGGTACTTTCTAAAATACTTCCACATTACTTGGTACTTTCACATTTTATAGATAATCATTATAATACTTTTCAACCCAAATGTAATCCTAAATAATCTCTGCTCCAAAACCTCTTCTATCATTTACTTAAGAAAACCTATTTTTCTGAACTTCCTTCAACAGTGGCTGCTCACCCTCTATAAGTTGAGCAACATTGTTCAATCCTAAATCTAGAATACCATAACATTAGAAACCTGAAATACCTTCTGACTGCGTTTTCTAGAGCAACAGCTTCTAGAAAATTGTCTTATCTGAAGGTTCCAAGAAAAATAAAACAGAAAAAATATAACATCAGAGTAATTATAACAGATTGGACAGTAGTATAGACTGAAGAAGCTTTCCCCAGAATAGTGTGGAGTGGGTGACTAGCGCGAGGAGCCTATAAGCTCTGATTTTCTTTCTCTTTTTTTTTTTTTTTGCTGTTTTCTCCACATTTATTCCATTTGAGAATTTAGAGTGCCATCAATATCTTGCCTATCGTTAGGATTTTTAAATCTATGAACAGCTGTAGTTTTGGTGGGTTGTGGTGTTCTTTTTTAATTCCTCCTTTGAGCAGAAAGAAAGTGATTTTGCTTATAATTATTTAATGATATGCAGGAAAACCATGTAGGAAAACTATGTCAAAGTGTGTTTTCTACATGTATCCTAAGGGAAGCTAGTTTGCTGGTTGTTCTGGGCTCCGGTGCTAATGAGTTATCTTGGCACAGACATGACACTCCCTACTTTTGCTAAGGATGCTTTATCCTAAGCGTTTACTGTCCAAAATTAAAATTCAGTACTAGGTGTTGAAAAATACAACATTGGTTTGCTTAACAATTATAAGCTGCTAAAATTCAAGATTCAGATTGACACAGTGTCTCTTGCCAAACCAAAATCATAGTGGAAAATTTACAGCTGACCTATTTTTCACATTGCAAGACTTATGTTAGAATAGCCTGAAGCATTTTCTTTCCAGATCCAGATTACCATCAACTAGATATGTATCTAGCAACATGTAATATGAAGGAAGTGATGATTCATCGTCAGAATCCAACAAAATAGAATAACTCTATCTCGTTGAAATATCCATCTAATGTTTTCTTAAGTTTCATAATGTATTGTTAAGTTCTTACTAAATCAGCTGATGGAAATTCAGATTCTGAGGATTGTATGACAGCCACCTGAAATGATACTTCTCAGGCAGAAGCTGGTGATATTCAGGTTAAATTCTTGTCCAGCATTTTACTTGCTTTTTTGTCAGTTCAGATTTCTAAATAGAAAACAGCTAAAACAAAAACAGTAGAACAAACAAACAAAAAAAAAAAACCCAACAGAAAACCAGTGCAGGCTGTTTTCTGGGTAGGTTTAAAAAAAAAATAAAAAAAGGGTTTCTGAGTATTTGTAGACTAGATATACAGCAAGGCCTAGAAAGGCCTTTGGGCTAACTGAAAGCCAAGTCTGTTGCAGCTAGTCATGTTTTGCTTATTTTTCTGTCTTTTCACCTCTTTCTACCAAAAAAATTTACCCCTCATAAAAAGAAAAAAAATTTCCTTGGACCTTTCTAGGGCATTTATGGATGGTTTAAGCCACAAAGAAAATTTAATGGCTTTGAGATCCCTAAGTCCTTAACCTTTTCAATGTTGAGAAGAAAGCAGTAATGAATGAGTTCTAATTGTAACCTACAACTTACTGCAGCTGTCTTTATCCAAAAAAGTTATGGTGACAGCTATCTAATGCTGTTATGTTTAAGATCCTGTCAACACTGGCATTGTAAATCCCATTCGACTGCTTGTTGGAATTTGGCCATAAAAAATGGGCTTCAAATTGAACCTTGCTGTGCATGGCTCTAGACTAATAGCTTTTCCATTTTCTTCATACATATTTTAAATTAAATGGATTTTCAGTAAGCAAGACTAAAAGAAAGCTATACTTAAGAAAATAGGAGTTCTCATAGTAGTTCATTTGTTTTGTCTTCGTTGCTCAGCCACTAAAGAAGAAGCAGATGAGATAAAAGCATTAATTGTATTTTTTTCATATCCTGTTTCTCACTCATATGGATTTATTTATCACTACCATCATTCAGGCATGCAGCATCTCTCTTTCTGTTTCCTACCTCCTGTCTGTTTAATCTGTATTTGCAGTTAGTTTCATTTTTTCACACTTTCTTAAGTCTTTCTAGGGGTTTCCAAATGGTTTCCTGATTATATTCTGTTACAGTAATTCTGCAGTCATAATGGGAAACCTATGACAGATCTCTAGCTGCTGAAACCACCCCTTTTTTCTTACCTATGTTTCCTTATTCCTTTTGTATTTCTCACTTAATCTGACTTGTACATTCTCACTGTCTACTTTGCATTATCATTGCTAAGCCCGCTGATCGAAACATGAATGGGATATATTGGTGTCTTCAAATACCTGTTTGGCTGTCTATGTAACTCTCCTTGTGAGGTATAGATTAGCAGTGGTTGAAACAAAACTCTTCCTATCTGTTTTGTTTTTTTTCTCTTTTGGAGTATTTATTCCCATTTATGATACACTATCTTCTGCACAGGTCTAGTTTTGCACTGGAAGAAATCAAAATATCTCAGATTACAAGCATTCATAACTTCTTTTTCTCATTTCTCCTAATAAAAGACCCAGCTGTCAGAGAGGTTCCAGAATAACTTTTTAAGAGCCTTTCCTAAAACCATCATTACACTACTGATGGAGCAGACATCACAGTGGCAACGTATAAAAAAGGAAAGCATATGAAATCTTTTACCAGAAAAATAAAGAAATAGAAAATTAAAATTAAAATGATAATATGAAGTCTATTATTTTTCTAGGTGAAATTTTTTGTTAGGTAACAACACAGTGATAAATACCATAACATAGACATTTTTTTTTTTTGTCTAAGAATCCTTACATTTGACACAGGAATTATTAAAAAGGGGCACCAAAGCTGAGACTTTCTTTAGTCAAATGAAGACTTACTAGTTACAGTATGTACTAGCACTGAGGCCTTTCATATATTGTGTTCATTTTAGAGAGAAAATTAGTAACTACAGGTATACGTCCAGAGTGGCAATGATTATTACCATATTAGCACTGTGATATCACAGAGGTCTCTGGGACCCATCAGTAAATTTTATTGACTATACATGAATTGCAGGTTCACAGCTGCACATCTGGGAAGACAGAGGAAGAGTAGAGATTAAAAAAAGGAGATAAAGATCTGTCATCTTTGAAATATATCAACCAATTATTAAGAAGATACAAGGAAAAAAATATTAAATTGAAATCTCTTCACTAACCATATTCATTTGAACAACTTCATATTGTGTAATATGGTCGAGGCAATAAACATATTCTTTAGAAATATTAATAGTTTAAAATTGTTTATTCTTTGAATCGTAAGTGCATAATAGACTAGCTGTATGACTATTAGAGATTAATAATTAATATGAAAAGTTTATCACTTTCTTACAATAGCATCTGTAAAATGTAGTAATTCTGAAAACTGATGGGACTAGTTGCTAACCTGATTTTTGAGAAAGTAGTTTTTATTTAAAATATTTCCCTAAGAGAGCTTTGTTTCAGTGATCATAAGCTTGATATCTATGGTATACCTAGTGTATTTTGCTAAACAAAAGCTCCAGTTCTACTGTCAATTACTAGTAACAGTACAATATAATATCACCACAAATTAATACAATCTGTCAACATGATAAGTATCAACCTGGGTTTTTCAAACAGGTCCGCTTCTCTCTCATTAAAATATGTGCAGAAAATAAGCTTTCTGAAAATGAAAGAAGAGGCCAACCTCAATAATATAGTTATCAGTACATCATGAATAAAAATGGAAGAACAGGATTCTGCCTCCAGCAGATAATGTAATAGTACAATTAAAATCATA
>JBCJKH010032632.1:0-14692 GCA_039877255.1 Loriculus beryllinus
TTGGAAAATCCCTTGGCAATGAAGTTTTCAGAGGCAGGGGCTTTTTTTTTTTTTTTTTTTTTTTTTTTGACTCTTTAAGCAAGACAACACAGAGAAACTTTGTTTAGGTATTATTATTAACATTTCTGTATATAACAGTCCCCTGGGTTCAGCAGTAGCAGTCATTTTTCTCCTTCTTAGTAGCTGATGCAGTGCTGTGGTTTTGACTTTCAGCCTGAGAGCAGCGCTGACAACACCAATGTTTTTGGTTGTTGCTCAGCAATGTTAATTCCGACCAAAGACTTTCTGAGCCTCATGCTCTGCAAGGGAGGAGGGGAAGCCGGGAGGAAGCAGAGATAGGACACCTGACCCAAACTGACCAAAGAAGTATTCCGTACCACAGCACGTCATGCCCAGTATATAAACTGGGGGCAGTTCCCTGGAAGGGCTAAGTCACTGCTTGGTAGGGCTGGGTATCGATCAGCAGGCAGTGAGCGGTTGTATTCTCTTCCCTTGTTATTTCCCTTATCATCATTATTAGTATTGTTGGTAGCAGCAGTGGTTTGTGTTATACCTTAGTTACTGGACTGTTCTTATCTCAACCCGTGGGAGTTACATTGTTTCGATTCTCCTCCCCTTCCCCCGGCAGTGGAGGGGAGGAAGTGGGGGGGGGGGGGAGGCGGTGCAAGAGAGTGGCTGCTTGGTTTTAAATTACTGTCTGGGCTTAAATCAGTACAGTTATCATAGAATAGACACAAAACATATTCTTGTGTAAGAATGAATTATCTGTGAAATACATTTTCCTTCATGGGGTGTGATTAATATTTTTAATGAAAGAGTCAGAAGCAAGAACTCTGCCAGAGACTCGAAAGGCATGAGATGTAATCAGAGTGTAAAATAGGAACTCAAGGGCTATAAAACCAGTGTAAATGAAGCTAAATTAATTATTTGCTTCAAAGTTTATAAGAAAGGCCAGTTGGAAGATTTGGACATTGAAGTAATTTTTAATGGGGATTAGTCATTATCAATCAATAAGGAAATCAATAAAAAGAATCAGTAAAAAAATGCCAGTATCTGATGGTGTATGCAAGGAGTTCTAGTGAACTTGGATATTGAAAGCATCATTTCAGAAAAGGACCTGCGGGTCCCTGTGAACCAGAAGCTGAACACAAAGCAGCAATACGCCCTTGCAGCAAAGAAAACCAACAGCTTCCGATGCTGTATTAGGAAGTGTCACTATAACAGATCATGGGAGGTGATCCTTTCTTCCTGGCACTGGTGAGGCCACATCTGGAGGGCTGGGTTCAGTTCTAGATTCCCCAGTCCGGGAGGGACACAGACATAGTTGAGAGAGTCTGTCAAGATGATGAAGGCATAGGATCATCTGTCATATGAGGAGAGGCTGAGAGATCTGGGATTGTTCAGCTTTGAAGAGTGGAGGCTTGAGGGCTGAGGGGGTCATGTCAATACATGCAAATATCTGATGATGAGGGAATAATGAAAAGAAAACCAGACTCTTCTTAGTGGAGCTCAGTGACAGACAAAGTGGATATAAAGGGAATTCTTATGCATAAAGAAAAAACATATTTTTACTATGAGGGTGATTGCATTTGGTGTAGGTTTCAAGGTTTTGGGATCAGGATGGGCTGCAGTGGTGGCCTCTGTGAAGAGAGACAGGAGCTCCCTTGTATAGAACACAGCAGGTTCCAGTCAGCTCCATCAGACCTACCACAGAGCATGGCTGAGCCACGCAAACACTATGATGGTGCCTTGGAGAAAGCCTGCTTAAGAAAGGATAAAGTGCCTGAGCAGCTGTGTGGGTGCTCAGCTGTCAAGCGGTGCAAACCCACAGTAGCAGTTAAGCACTGGAACAGATAGCAAAAAGCCTGTGGAATCTCCAGCCTTTGAGATGTAAAGAATTTGATTAGGCATATTCCTGAGCAACCTGCTCTAGTTGAGCCTCCTTCGAGCAATGGGCATGGGTTAGATCATCTCCAGAAGCCCCTTCTGACTTCAACCGTTCCTTGATTTGGCCTCTTCAGCTGGAAGGCACAATTATGCATGGAAAAGTGTTTTCAGCCCAGAGAAGCTAAAATGATGGTAAGACATTTTTTATTATGCTTATTTTTTTAGCTGAGCAGAGTGAGCTACAAGCTCACTACCACTCAGAATCAGATGATCAGATGATCACATAATACAAATGTTGGCAAGCAGGATGCTTCAGGTCAGTTTTGTCAAAAGCATGACTAAATTGAAACAAGGTCTGGAAACAGGAAGACAAACCGTAATAATCAGATACTGTTATAAGCATGCTTTTGCTGTTTCTACATAGGTAATCCATACTTGCAATTATGCTAAATTTTATATGCTGTGTGCACTACTATTACTATCTATTCATTTCCCAGCACACCTACTTACTATGTAATGTGTAAATCTATATAGTATAGACTAAATCCCACATGTAGGTTTTTGGTTTTGTTTGTTTGTTTGGTTTTTTTTCACAAACTTGTCACATTAGGTCAGAATAAACCAGGTTGTTTAAAAAAAAATAATTTTGCAAATAGTATTGTGCCATCTCATAGAAGTGAAAATTAAGAATTTTAGTTTTTGGCTTTTGATTTCTTAGTAAGATAATGGTTTCTTTGATCGTTTGATACCAACTTCTCCCTTATTGTTGAAATAGCAGAGTACCTCATAGACCTTCCATCACTGCAATGAACACTTATAGGTGAAATCCACGTGGCATATCAAAAAAGAAATTAAAAGCATAAAGCGCACATATTACATCTTATCTGAGATATGGCTTTTTTTTCTTTTTTTGAGAAGCAAACTACTTTGCAAAAAAAAAAAGTTTTCAGTGATACCAATAACATCTTCAAAAAGTTGGAATTTCTTATTTGTCTGAACAATAATCTTTTCTTAAATTAAAACTTATGCCACACTTTTTTTTCCAGCCCTTTACAATAATATTTGGTTGCTGACATGACAAATCTGGTGTCAATAATATTTAACTCACTAATGTTACTCTCTTGAGTGAAATGAATCCCCATCTGTCATCCTTCACAGATCAAGATATTCTGATTATGCAACTTCTTTCTTTTAATTTCGCTTAGGAGAAATTTCCAGAGATTACTTGTGTACATCTGAGGTTTGTCAGTTGTTTCAAGAAGTTGAGATAAGGGTCAAAAATATTCCACCAACACAGACAATATATGATTGCTTTTATCATGCAAATACTTCTATAGCAAAAGAAATAACTAGCCATTTTCTGAAACAGTGGCCTAAAACACTTTGACAGTACAACATGAATATTTTCAAGGGAAATATCACCATAGGTATTGCCCTCATTTTGACTGGGATGGAGTTACTTTTGTTCCTAGTAGCTGGTGCAGTGCTGTGTTTTGGCTTTAGTCTGAGAACAGTGCTGATAACTCACTAATGTTTTAGTTGTTGCTAAGTAGCACTTACCTTGATCAAGAACTTTTCACCCTCACATGCTCTGCCGATGACGAGGGGCACAAGGAGCTGCATAGGAGCAGAGACAGGACACCTGACCCAGACTAGCCAAAGGGGTATTCCATACCACAGCACGTCATGCCCAGTATATAAACTGGGGGCAATTTGCGAGAGCCTGCTAGTTGCTGCTCAGGTCAGGCTGAGTATCAGTCAGCGGGTGGTAAGCAATTGTGTTGTGCATAACTTGTGTTTCTTGGATCTTATTCCTCACTCTCTTTTTTTATTATTATTATTACTATTATTATTATTATTATTACTATTCTTATATTTTACTTTACTTCAGTTATTAAAATGTTCCTATCTCAACCCATGGATTTTACCTTTTTCTATTTCTCCTCCTCACCCCACTGGTGAAAGTGGGGAGTGAGCAAGCTGCTGCGTGGTACTTAATTGCTGACCAGGGAGACAGGCTCTTTCTCTGTTTAATAAGTGTTTATTTTCAAACATATCAAGACAAAACCATTTTTAGGTCTTATCTTTTAAACCAAATTATATGTTTCTATTTATATGTTCCTCCCACAGACGATCACTTTCCATATATATTAGTTTATTGAAGTATATCTGTACCAGTGTCATCTGTTTGCCTCCCTAACCTGCATCAGATTTCCTTGAGCAAATTTGTATAGTGCAAACTTAAATAAAAGCAATGTTGTTTTCTTCTGACAATATATAGTGCAGTTGTAAGCTGGGCTGCTAACATGTGTAGGTAACACTGAGGAGATTTAAAAATTTAAACCTTCCTTCTGAGAAGGAGAAAACAAGCAGACTGCTATAAGCCAGAATACATTCATTTTCTTTTTAAGTGAGGTAGATTCACACTAACTTAAAGTCAATGGTAGAACTCATTAAGATAACTTTGCATTTCAAGTATGAATGTGCACTTCAGCCCTGTGTGTGTCAAATGTAACGTACTTACTCTCCAAATTATTGTGTCTGGAATTCTCATAAAAACATAGAATGTTTTGATTTAGAAGGCACCTTAATCTAATTCCAGCCCCCTACCCTGGGCAGGGACACCTTCCACTAGACCAGGTTGCTCAAAGCCCCATGCAATTTGGCCTTGAAGACTTTCAGGTGTGGGGCATCCACAAGATCTCTGAGCAACCTTTTCCAGTGTCTCACCACCCTCACAATAAAGAACTTTTTCCTAACATCTAAACTAAATCTACCCCATTTCAGTTTGAAACCATTGCCCTGTGTCTTTCACTACAGGTCCTCTTAAAAAAAACCAAAACAAACTAACTCTTCATTTTTCTTTTTCTTATAAGACCCATTTAAGTACTGCAAGGTCAATACTTCAAGCCGTCCCACTGAGCCTTCACCTCTCCAGGCTGAATAAGCCCAACTCTGTCAGCCTGTCTCCAGAGGAAAAGCGCTCCAGCCCTCTGATCATCTTTGTGGCCCTCCTCTGGACTTGCTCTAATAGGCCCATGTCTTTCTTATACTGTGGACCTCAGAACTGCATGCAGTGTTCTATGTTCAGGTACAGGTATTAGAAAAAAATATACAGCATCTGAAACAGAAAGTTAGCACTTATTCTTTGCTTTAGGAAACTAAGAACAGATTTATAAGCATTGTGGGTGAACTGGGGATGGTCACAGACTGCCTGTATAGCTTTAAGCCATCAACACCTATTTTGAATACATGTTACTAACGGAGGGTGGACAAGTGATTTTTCAGCTTCTTAGATGCAATATGTAGAGTCTGAGTTATGGGCATCATAAGGCCCCTACGTGGACAGATGGAACAAAGGTCAAAGAGCATGCTGTGTTTCAGCCTGCTTTCAAGCCATCCCACTGAGTTCCTGCAAATATACCTGTAAATAAATAGATATTTATTAACTTAAATGGATCCCTTTTTTCACTGTGCTACCTGTATTCTGATTCAATAGATATTTGCAACACAGTGATATTAAGCAGAAAGTAATTTATGTAGACACAGAAAATAAAGTATTTCAAGAAAGCAATCTAGAGTTTAAATTTATCAGAACTACAATAAATAGTACTATGATAATTCTAGCTTAATTTTTTTAAATTTTCGTTTAAAAGAAACCAAAATATTCAAGCTGATTTCCTTTCACGAAATTCTTACTAGAACTAAAGTATTCAAAAAATCATAATTGCTACTTAAATGATCATGGTCTATTCAAATGACATTTGTTAAATGACATTTGTTATTGCAATATGGCTTTGGATAAACAAAAAGTAGAAGATAACTTTGATCTCAGAAGGTACATATTCATATTGGTTCGTACCTGAGTGAATTTACCCTTCCTTCATATCACTAAAATTCTGACCTCCTTTGTAATCAATTCTGAATCAACTGACACCACTGTATACAAAACAAATTTTGCTTGAATCCAAGATCATTATTTTTAAATTATAGAAAGCAGTGGCTGAAGAATTTACATTAGTACTACTCTTGTTAGAAACTTGCTCACTGCAAATTGACAACTTGACACTGGGGGTGAATGGCAATATATTGCTGTTCTGCTGATCCAGTCAGTGTTACTTTCATTGCATAAAATGTAGAAACACAATTCTCATGCAGTCTGGCACCAAGGACAATATTTGTTCTTACATTCTTACTAACAGCTCTTGCTGTTGTCAGAAACCTAGGTTTCTGTATCAGTGCCTCCAGAAACAATTTTTCTTACTATACACTTTTATTATGCACCAGAAAAAATGCAATGTCTTCTTTCAGAAAATGCATTGAAGAATAATGTCTTCCTGTATGGGTCTCATTCTTTTTAAAAGATAAAATATGACTCTGTGTCCATGCTTAAAACATTTGAGAAATTCAGGATTGAAAAAAGCCAAAATGAAACAAATGGACAAAATTCTCACTAACTTGTCTCTGTTCCTGGAATACTCATCTAAATAATGAGTTGACAAAAGGGGTCTATAGACAAAAGATGTTTTATCCCCTCAAATATTCTTCCTTCTTTGATATGACTTTGTGGCTTTTTTTCATACCTGAAACTTCAACTCTTCTGGCATTACAGATCCTCTGCTCTCACTTAAACCAAGTAACAGAACAGAGAGAAATTGGGACTACATTTATAAATAGCTGTTTTCATTCTGTCCTTGAAAGCTGTGTATAGAAATCAAACTGACACTCAAAATGCAATCATGCATAAGCCAATCATGCTGTGTTGCTCAAGGCTGACAGTTCTGAAGTTATGCATCAAGGAAATGCCAACTTCTTTGCTTATTTCCCACCAACACATTCCCGCTCTTGCTGGAGCCCCTAAAACCCACCATCCCCACTTTTTGTCTGGGCATTCAGTGGTTGACAGTAGCAGTTACTCATTCAGAAGTTACAGGCAGAGTCCTGGTAGCTTCTGTGTCTTGTTAATGAATCTGGATCATAAATACTGGCACTGCTGACAGATGTAATTATTCAGGGAAATCCACTTCACTGTACTGCTGTGTTTGCCTTGTAAGTATCATAAACGGGCTTATCTCAAAAACCTGACATTCAATGGAAATACAGCCCCAGTCAGAAGGAGATGTGAGAGCTGACAAGTGATGACAAATGTCAGTAGTACTGTTGACAGGTCTGTTCTTGTTAACAGGACTAGCAGAATGGTGAAATAACCTATTACTTGCATGTCGAGGTTTTGGTGTTAATAGCTTCCCCCCTCCCCCCCCCCCCCATAACTCCTCCATTACTACCCTGCCAGCTACTAGGCCAGCACCACTCCCATGGAGGCCTCTTGGATACACATATTTTTTCCCCCTGTCACAGGTGGAAATATTTTATTATTTTTTCCCACCTAGCAAAAAGGTTAGAACATAAAATTTCTGAAGTTATCATGTTCTAAAAAAAAGCTGACATGTAGAGTTCTGTTGAGGATCACAATACATAGGTAAATCTGTTAATGTGTATGAAAGATCTATAGTTACTGTAAGCTATACCTGAAGGATGGATCAGGATTAAGAATATGTGCAATGAAATACTTCCTCTCTGTAAGTGTGAATTTGTAGCTTGCTAAACAGTCACATTGATGGACTATGGATAACTACTGATCCCAAGACATTGCCCTTAAACCCGTTTGTCATTGACTTGAAATGATCACTTCGTGCTGAGCATGGAGGCAGAGCCTGCATACTGAATGCTGCCAAAAGAATAAGCCCTTTGGATAATGGGTCCCTCATGTGGCCAGACCTCGAACCCCTGCCCCAATTTTGGGTGGTACACCTCCCAAGTCTTAGTGTTCTGTTGTAGCACAAGTCAGTGACCATGAGCTGTCCATCTCCTTTTACAGCAGTTTACGCTCTGTGTAGTCTGGAGCAAGCCGGCCTGCTTTCCAATAGGAGCATGCAGTTGGTCTGCCCTGATCTCCATGGCTGCTCTGCTCCATGGCAGTGGGGGTGCAAATGGCTCTTGCCACTTGACTGCAGCTGCAGCCAAAACTGAAACACAAGTGATTGTATTAATGAAGCTCAGACCCAAATACACTCCAGGCAGCTAAAGCAGGATAGTCAGAATTTATGACAACATTAGTGTTCTCAAATCTCACTTCTTTTTCCTCAAGTATAAGTATCTTAGCTATGCCTGCTGGCAAGTGCTTCATTGAGATTTTGAAGTTTACAGGTACTATTTTCCCTAAAGATAAGTATTTCTAGGCCATCTTTAAAAGTGAGGCTACAGACATCCTTTAATTAATAGATTCAGAAGCAGCTTTTCCAAACTCTAGACACGCAGTCTTTCAGAAGATTAGGAACTGAAACACTTACTATCTTCTGTGGGATGTGAAAGATCTTTGTTCATTTTAATCCAGATATTCTGCCTCTACTGAGAAAATTCCTTCTAAGTTAGATACCAGAAACTTTGAATGGTGTGAAATTATTTCTTCCTAACCTTCCATCATAAAGCTTTTCTCTACTGTCAGGAGAAAGCAATACTTAAAAAAAATAAAATAAAAAAAAAAAATCTAGACAAAATGCTTTCTTAAATTAAAACAGCATTTCAGCAGTTCAGACTCTTTTCTTGATTTTGCAAGACTACATTATTTTCCTTCTAATTTTTCTCAAAATGCAGTGGAATCAATGACTTGTAGGCTATAATTATCCTTTCTCTTCTTTCTGTGTTCTTGCACTCCTGTTTGGGAAAAAAAAAATATCAATAAATTAAGAATACAGCTATCTGAAATTAGAAATTATTTCTCCTCTCCTCAGAAAGTTTCGGTCTGTATTCTAATGAGAGGAAACAAGTGAAGTGGAATTGAAAGAATGAGTATTGTTGAACATGTTCAATGGCAAAAAGAATAATAAGCAAAACAAAATATTTGAAACATGCAAGAGTCAAAGTGCTGAAGAGAACTATCTTTCTCTGTTATATAAAATGGATTTCTTCAAGACTGAACTGCTGCCTTTGCTTACAGCTACTCAGTTTGATTAGCACAGTAGCATGAACTGTGAGAATGGTCTTACCAGATATATGTCAACAGGACATAGTTATACATCCATTAGTTATTAGTCACTTATAATTAAAAAGCTAACAATTAATTTATTTGACAGATGCTAGTTTAAAACAATAATAAAAACAATTACATAAATGTTTGCTGGTTTTTTTCCTGTCTTTGTAAAGCATAAAAAATTACTTCATGGCTTCCAGTTAGTAGGTGTCATTAAAGAAACAAACAAACCAAACTTTTTTTTTTAATAAAAAGATATTTTTAAAATATTGAGTAATTTTTAGCTGGCCAAAAGTAGGTGAAACTTGCACAGAAGAAGTATAGATATTTTACAGATTATTCAAAATTTGCACGAATTAAGTGGGGAGCATAGGGGCCTGGATATATTTGGAAACCTAGCATTTCCACATTTCCCTAGAGATGAATTTCTACGTAGCAGCTTTCTAGATTTCCCTTTCTCTTAATCTTTCTCTTCTTCTTTTTCTTCTTCTTCTTTCCCTTCTTCATCTTCTTCTTCTTTCTCTTCTTCATCTTCTGCTTGCTCTTCTTCATCATCTTCTTGTTATTGTTGCTGTCCTTATTCTCTTCAGATAGAGTTCATAGTGAAAATCATGGCAACTCAAAAACAAATTTCTTTGGAAGTGACACTAGTTCTATTTTATTCTATACTATGGTCCTTTATATTATTAGTACTCCACTTAAATCTCAATGCTTAGGAACTTGGAAAACGTAAAAGGAAATGAGAAATAAAATTTAAGCTTTTAAACATTTCATTTTATTAAATTTCTTTTTGATAAAGTAGAAAAGTGCATTTTATTATTGTTACCAAGAACGCACAAAGAAGATATCATGTTGATATCTGCCTTCAAAAAGAGCGTGTCCTTCAGCTTGGTGAAAAACCTGGGCCTAGCTTCTACAAAGATGTTTCAGTGTTTCACTTAAATTTCTGCCCAATGAGATAAATTCTTCTGTGACTGGCATATGTCTTTTTTATTGTAAACAGGTCATAAACCACTCAGATGCAGCACAAAGATGATCCCTGCACTGTGTGATCTAAATCAAACATGACATAAAAATGTCTGGCTGATGAACAGATGTGGTGTATGTGGGGGGAAGACAAAGGACAAGGCTGGAAAAGAGTATCACACTTAGTCAGCTATTTACTCAGTTTGATGGCTCATTTCCTTCCACCCTACATTTTTGTTTCATTCTCCTCTTCTCCCTCTCCTCCTTCCTCTCTCCCTTCCTTTTTTTAAGAATTCAGATGTTGAATGCACCTTCCATTTGCTGGGAAGGCAATGAGCAGTTAACACCTCAGTGAAAGTTACAGTGTAGTCCCTTTTAATATGATTAGTTTATGACACTAGCAAAGTGGCTGGCAGCCAGGTCCTCACCAAGCCCCTCTGTCACACACACCCCTCTCTCACTTTTAATGGAAAAGGACCCTTTGCACATTCCTTGAGTAGAGCTGCAGTACACTCCAAATAGGCATCACTGAAGCTGACCCCAAAACACGCTAATGCACATGCCTGTATGTAAACCCAGATGTCACCAAAAGAACTGTCCAATGAAGCAAAGTCTATGAAGATGGAGAACAGGGAGATTTTGTTATGCATGTGTGCGTAGCCTGCAGTACTAGAAGCAAAGAAACTGAAAATAGTTAAAAATTGGATAACACAGGTTAAAAAGCCACAAAAATGAACAAGCTTTGAGGAAAAACATGAAAAGCATATATGTAGATCATGTGAAAATAGAAATATCCACTTCCCCTCTGTGTTGCCAAGGTTGAGTGGAGATGAGAACTCCTGTAGTAAGATGAAAAAAAGGCTGGTAGGGCATAAGTCCTTCACCTTTTTCCAAGGGACAATCCTTACTCCATGGCCAGACATCATCATTGTTTTGCTGAAATAGTATAAACTGACATGAAATTAAAAAACAAACAAAAATGTCCCACCAGTGTCAGTTTTAATACTGATCTGTATTCCCTTGTGAACTGTAAGCGTTTCTGAAGACAGAAGTATGTCTGACAATTCTCCAAGACCTGGACTTAGATTTTTAAAATTATTTAGTATTTTCTCATCAGTCCAACATAGAAACCTCAGATAGGCCTCTGTGTTTTGCAGTAAGAAGCCTCTCTATAAAATACAGAAATAGTTCTGGAATCAAGGAGTAGAAATTAAGTGGTCTTGTTTTGCTTTGTTTTGTTTTTTGTTGTGTCTTTTTTTGGTGGTTTGTGTTTTTTTATATTATTTATATTTTTTTTTTTCTCCCAAGAAAATAATGCAACAAGTCTAAAGAATTATTCCTGGTTCTGTCCAAAAAACAGGATGACAGATCTTACTCTTTTTATCATTTTATATCTTTTTACACATTCTATCATCTTTCTCAGAATAAGTGAGGAATAGTTTTACTTAGACAAATGTATACTATGGTTACTATGGCACTCTTTCGGCAGAGAAAGAAAGGAATCTCTTAAGGCTATGGTAGGAACAGAATCCTGGTTGCACGTAGTCTAGACAAATGCCTCACTAAAAGTTGATTGAATAAAAGAAGCTACAAGCATGTCACCCTACAGCATGTTTTAAAATAAAGCAGCCATAGAAACACTGTAGTTCAGACCTGGATGTGGCTTTGCTGGTGTATTTGT
The DNA here is from genome assembly GCA_039877255.1 of Loriculus beryllinus. Lineage (NCBI taxonomy): Eukaryota > Metazoa > Chordata > Aves > Psittaciformes > Psittacidae > Loriculus > Loriculus beryllinus. The sequence continues at coordinate 11,565 of JBCJKH010032632.1, forward strand.
TTGACAGATGCATTGTTTTAAATATCAGGATTTATATTTACAGGCTTGTTGGACAAACAGGAACAAAATTTCAATATGCTCATCCTGTCCCTTCTTGGGCAATTTTGAGTATATGCAAGGTGTAATAGTAGATATTGAGCCCCAAAAAATTGGGCTACTGACAAGCATTTGCTACCCCCACGTCTAAATTTAATAAGCAGGAGTATTTCAGGGTCAATGACTAAGCTTTGGCTCTTAAAATCTCTCTAGGTCAAACCTTTGGATTTTTAAAACTTCTTTTAAAATACATTATTTTAAAATATAGAATTAAAAAGTGTCCAAAGTTTACTGCTTTAGCTAACTTTCTCCATGATGATGATTTGCTTATATTTCTGTATAATCCTATACCTTGAAAATGCTGCGCAGCTGAGTAGCTAAATCATTTGGGTTTGGCCTCCAGTCTTTGAAACAAGGAGTGGATCAACACAGAAGTAACTTGAAACATTTCTGTCTTAAATCTGGCTTCTAGCTATGTAGTCTTCAGTTACTGTTGTTTGACTTTGTGGTACTGTGTTTTATCATTGCCATGTGCATTGAAAGTAAGAGGCTTATTTGGTATTTGGTTCATTGGGATGTGTGGAAAGTAGATCTTAGAGCCTTTTAAGTATGTTATTTTATTTATTATTCAAAACAATTAACATTTGAATGGGAAAGTATTATTTTTAATTTTTATTTCATTTTATTTCTTATTCTCTATGTAAATGCTAGCAGTGTACCATTTACAGAAATCCCTACTGTTGCTGTGCCTACAAAATACTTTCAGTCATTAATGCAATATGTCTGCCAATATACATTTGCAAAAATATTTCTTTTAATACAAACTAATTCTAGCGAATGATCAAGTAACATGTCATTACTAATGCTAACCTTGATCCACATTGATGGATTCACTTTTGAATGTAATGAGGCAGTGCTACAGAGAAACTTTAGTAGATCTACAGGAACTTTTCTAAAAAACCACCAGCTCAGACAGTGTTTGCATTCAACATTTAATAACACAAGCTTGAAAACCAGTTTTAAGCACAGAATAATAAAGATTTAACTACTATTGTGTTTATTTTATTTACATTATTTGTTTGCTTATTTTACTGTTGTATTTCTTTTACTTTGGAAGTTTCTCACAGATAATAAGAGAAGAAGAGAAACTAGATTATAGCAAGGGAGATAAAATTTCAGGTCTACATAAACTCAATCATCCTTCTAGAACTGAAATGAGAAACTGGCATCCTTTTTGTGATCTTTACACTGAAACCTTCCACTAATTATTTAATGCCTCATTTTGCGTCTACATGCAGCAGAATGATTGGCATTTAGGTCATCTCTTTCTTCTGCCTGCTTTTTAACCCTGGAAGAAAACTCAAATATGAAATAATTTACATGAAATTTCTACAAATATCTGGAAGCTGAAAGCCTTAATGGGGTGAATGGACCTTGACTGCCCCTCACGCCACACTCTCACTCTCTTCAGGAGGACAGGGGAAGAAAAAAGGACAAAAAGTTCATGGGTCAAGATAAAGGCAATTTAATAAATTAAAGCAAAGGGCACACTCAAATGCAACACAAAAGATAAATATTTATTATCTACTTCACATCAGTACCTGATGTCTGGTCATTTCCTGGGTAGTAGGTTCTCATTATGTGTAGCACGTGCTTTGTAAGACAAATGCCTTAATAGAGAATCCATTTCCCCTCCTCCTTTCTCTTAGCTTTCATTGCTGAGCATGATGTCGTATGGTACATAATATCCCCTTGGGCAGCTTGGGTCAGCTGTCTTAACTGTAGACTATCTTAGCATCTTGTCCACCACCACCTTACTGGCTTTTGGGGAAGAGGAAGGGTTGGAGATATTGGGGAGGCAACCTTGATGCTGGGCAAGCATTGCTCAACTCTAGCCGAAATAATGGTGTGTTATCAATACTGTTCTGGCTACAAATACAATGCACAGCACTATGAGGGCTGCTATGATGAAAGTTAACTCCATCCCTGCCAGACCCAATGCCCTTAATCATGAAACTGAAAACTTAAATTATCAAATATTTGTCCTAACTTACCATTAATTTATGAAAATGAGATGTGGTTTAGTTCATATATAAAATATATATGAAAGATTATATGAATATGAAAGATTCTGGAAATACTCTCTTTGTTTTTATTTTTTGCTCACTACTTCTCAGAATGCATGTCTCCCACGTCTCCTTTTTTAAGGGGCTACTATAATTTTGCAATCTCTATCAGAAGTGTCTTTAAGTAAATATTCATATTTTGGTTCTTTGGTTTTAGGTAGGGTTTTGTTTCTCAAAACATTATGACAGCTACCAAATTCTTTTATAAGGAAGAAGCAGCATGTGTATTTTCCAAAATCGTTTGTTCATAATAAATGAGGACCTTCAAAGAATACATTCTGCAAAAAGCAAAATTAGTTCTTATACAGCATTTTTTTTTCTTGTTTGTCAAAATACTTTTTAAATGTTCTAATAAAAAGCTATTTGTTCAAGAGATGTTGTTGAAATTACAGTGAAGAAAGGTGAAATGAAAGAAATATTGAGACAAAAAGAGCCACAAGGATGATCAGGACTCTGGAGCACCTCCCGTATAAAGACAGGCTGAGAAAGCTGGGGCTGTTTGTTTAGCCTGCGGAAGAGAAGGCTGCATGGAGACCTTATAGCAGCCTTCCAGTATGTGAAGTGGGCCTAGAAGGATGCTGAAGAGGGAATCTTCATAGAATCATAGAATCAGCCAGGTTGGAAAAGACCTTTAAGATCATTCAGTCCAACCTTTACCCCAGCACTGCTAAGGCCACCACTAACCCATGGCACTGAGAGCCTCATTTACACGGTGTGTGAACACTTCTAGGGACGGTGGCTCCAGCACTGCCCTGGGCAACCTGTTCCAATGCCTGAGCACCTTTTGGGGAAGGAATTGTTCCTCATCTCCATCTAAACCTCCCCTGGTGCAGCTTGAGGCTGTTTCCGTCAGGGACTGTAGTGACAGGACAAGGGGTAATGGGTCCAAACCTAAACAGGGAAAGTTTAGGTTAGATATAAGGAAGAAGTTCTTTACTGTTAGGGTGGTGAGACACTGGAAGAGGT
>JBCJKH010032639.1:0-21273 GCA_039877255.1 Loriculus beryllinus
TGTTCAACATCAGGTTGGACAAAGCCTTGGGTGTAATGGTTTAGTGTGTTGTGTCCCTGCCTATGGGACTAGTTCCTATCTAGTTTGGAACTTGATGATCTTAAGGTTCTTTCCACCCCTAACTCTTCTATGATTCTATAATTCTATGATTCATATCCCCTCTGGTTTTGTGCAAAAAGCTTTTGCACAGAGTCTACTTATAAAGCCTAGTTCTTTGTACATCTGTCAAAATGTACACATCTCTAGTCACTGCTTACTATGTGGTCTACACTACATTTATTTATTTATGTATTTATTTGGTCATTTTCTCTTAATATTCTTTATGCCTCTTTTAAGGTGGTGGGACAATGATTTGCCTGACAAAGATTTTGTTTTGCTGTGGGAGTGTGAAGTCTTTCTGTAGCTAGTTGTTTGTTTGCCACTCAACATTGATAGTTCAACAGCCACCTGTGTCACATCTCTCCCTTTTTTGGATCAAAAGGATGTTGTAGGAAAAGTGTGTTTGCTTTTTCTTTTTTGGTAATACTAAAAATGGAAAGGAGTGCTGTCTGTGAGAAACTTATTTCCTAGTGTAGTGAACTAGCCAGCTGGCAGCCAGATGGCATCAGGCCATGAAGAGGTTGAAGGCCATTGGACAACTGTGTGGGATTTATTTCTCACTCAATGTGTTTGGTTTTAAAATCATTTATTTCTGGAGTAAGTCATAGATATGGAAAGGGTTTTACCTAAGGGACAGTTGTTTCCCCATCTAGTTGAAACCACAAACAGACAGAAAGCTGGTCACTGGCCAAAGTGAAAGGCCAGAGGAAAATTGTCCCATATTTATCTTTTACTGGGTCAGAACTCAAAAGCTGGACACTGATGGCAGTTCATAAATATTTCACTGCTCCAATCAACAAATAAGATAGAAGGATATTGCATGTCAAGAAACTTGTTGACTCTTGCAGAGTAGATAGCCAGCTGGCATGAGCGCCATTATTGCCCTGTCTCAGAGCTGAAAGGCCAGAATCAAATGGTGCCAGATTTGTTCCTGGTTTAGCTAAATAAACACAGGAATCATGTTTATGTTTTGATCTTGCTGTGGTGTTGCCTGTGATCCTCACTGGCCATGTGATCCTCACCTATTAGTAAGAGGAGATTCTCTGAACTCTCCAGAGAGAAATTCTGCCTAAAGGCTTACAATTCCTATTTCATTCAAGCTTCCCATTCATCTCATATTTTATCTTCTCTTGTATTTACAAGTGCTTTGGGAGTCACCAAGAGATGCTTTTAACACAGTGTATGGGATCTGATTCTATACTCACAGCTCTGGAGAGCTGCGGGTCAGGTTCTTTGCAAGTACAGTTGGGCAAAAATCCACTGAGATCAGTGAAAACAAATCTTGGTATGCTGTGTAGGTAAAGATCACATCCTGACCAGCAAAGTTTTCATCCTTACACAGAAGTAGTGGGGCAGCCTTATTCTGGAAGTCAATGAACCCCTGTGGCACGTCCTTGCACATATCTGGAAGGGTTAACGCTTCGAACTTCTGCCCCTTGCTAGGGATGGGAAACAAACAGCCAAGAAAGAATCGACTATATGCTTTCCATAGAACATGCCAATAGACAACCTTCTGGCTCCTGGTCCTTGGGATGGCTCACTGCCCAGCATCCTTAGTGATCCAGAAACACAACGTTTTCACAATACCTGCAGCAGTACAGTTAAATTTAGATTCTGATCAGTCTGGCAGTAAAGGGTTACGAGCATGCCAGCTGGTCCCCTGTCACCAGCTCTGGCTTCTGGAAGGGAGGTCTCCTTCCAAAGAATATGAATCCCCTGAGGAGATGGCTTGAGTAAGGTTGCAGGTTTTTAGTTACTCATGCAAAGGAGCATGGCAAAACAGATTTCCTTGGCCCTGTACATGCCTTCCAATGCTGCTCCAGGGCAACTCAGCGACAGAAGGAACTCTGTGGTGGTCCAGTTGGTGTAACCTGAGAAGTCATTCTCTTCAGCTCTCTGTCCCAAGCTCCTGCCTGGAGGCGTCTGCCCTAGCAGCAGTGGTGGCAACAGAACAGTTAGAGTGGCTCTCCAGCAACTGCAATTGACTGTCTGGTATATCAATTTAAGTTGTAGTTGAGTTCAGTTTGTGTTAATCAGCATGATGATCTGTGAACTCAGCTAGTGGAGGAGCCAGCTGTTCTGCTGCTGCTGCTGGGGAAGGAGCAGCCACTGGTAATGCTGGAGGTGGGCAGGTGGGACTGGGAAGGTCTAAATTCACCCCAGCACAGCTTGATGGAAGGAATGCAGCTCCCTCAAGCTTCATCAGGGTCTGGCTTAATTCTATTTAATAAGATTAAATGGAGAGAAAGTGAAAGGACAGAGGTGTGGGAGTAAGGCAGAAGGTGGTATGGAAGTGCAACTGAGAATAAACTGCTTCACTCAAGAGGGTGAAGTAAATGAGAGAGAAGAGGATGTTGAGTAAAAAACTGTAATTCCCTTCTGTCACCTCTTGTCCTCTTGCCGGTTCTCAGCACATATATTATTGACTTTCAGTTTATTTTATATTAAGTAATTTTTTATTTTTTTTTTTTTTAAATCAGGAGCTTTGAAATGGACAAAATACTATGTGTCCTTTCAATTCTGACCTGTGAAATCCCTATCTGATACATTTTGTAGGTGTCCTAAATGAAAGTAAAGTAGTATCTCCAATTTTCAATACCTTAGTGATCTGGTGAATGTGACTCAATTAAGGGCCAAAAAAGAACACATTTACTGAAGATGACTTCTAATGATTCTGCTCTGTCTGTAATGTTAGATTAGTTCTGAAACCCAGACTTTCAATAAATACAAATATTCCAAATACTGATGCATTAATGCAAACTACAGCAACTAAGTTTCCACCTATAAGACAATTAGAGCCAGGTCCTTGGATAAACAAAGGACAAGGACAACTACAGAGCACAACAAAATTGGGACTTAAATTTATAAGTAGCTCAGTCCCTCCAGATATGTAGGACAAGTAAATAGAATGATTCTCAGATTGATCTCCCCTTTTCAGAAAAATGTCTATGTTTCTTGAGTTTCTTTGTACTCTATGTTACATTTTTCATCAGTAGAAGGTAGTAGGAGCTTCTTCTTGTGGTAGGTACTATGTGTAACTGTGATAAATCAGTGAATATAAGGACTTCTTGAGAATGGGAAGCAGTACTACTGGAGGCTAAAGTGTTTGGTAGAGATTCAAGTGTTACCACAGGATTTGTATTTATGTGTTACCACAAATTATGCTGAACAAAAACACTAGACACAATCCCCTCCTTGCTCCCTGAAACTCCATCAGCTTTGAGACTGCACTGAGGCATAGACTTGGACTGTAATCCAAGAATAAAAGTTGTGGCTTGGACCTATACCTATACATACCCAGGAGAAGGACTGACCCTTGTGTCTCTGTGAATGAATGGTACATGCTTTTTGCTTGTCTGTGTCTTCCTTACACTCCCTGCTATCTCTGTCAGCTTCCTCACTCTATCCCCTGGCATGGATGTACAGCACACTCCCATGTTACTTAAATCACCAGAAGCTGATATTACCTTTTTGGTCAAACATACGCTAACTCATTTTTGCAAATAGGATCATGAACTGCTGTTTTATAGACTAGAAGCTGTGGTTGCAGGCAAAAAGACTATATGCTACCTGAACTTTGGTTATTAATCAGTTAAAAGTAGATATTTGTTCCTTCTGCATTTACTAAAGTTTTCTCTCTATTAGCTAATGTGTACTGATGGAATCTCATCAGCTTTTTCATGACCATTTTGAGATGTGTGCTTGCCAAAAGTGTTAAACTACAGTCTTGCTCTCCAAACCCCTGTACAGCTGAGCTAAAAATGTCATGTGTTGGCTTGAAAACAGAGCAGAAATGAAAATTGAGTTTTGCTGCTGCATTCATTTCAGATCTCAGGATAACTTCCATAAAGACTACAGGCCAGATTCTTAGCACATTGAAAACTGCATAGGTCCACTGATTCCCATGAAGCTATGCTGATTTACGGCGGCTGAGAATCTGGACTAAAAAACTCAGGGCTATATATCTATCTTATGTTATGTTAAAGTCCCTTGACCTCTTACTTGATTGCCCTGCTCCAGCATGTGATACTAGTCTAGGTAAATTATACCTCTGCTGGCCACTAAGCTTGCTGTTCTAGCAACATTAATAACCTCAAGGCTTCCAATTTTCTTACCAGTGCTTACTATACCCCCTGTGCAAGCCTCTGGGGCTGCTCTGACTATAATCCCAATATATATTGTTTTGAATGAAAATAAACTTTATTGCAACTTGTGCTGGAGGCAGACCCATGAGCTTACGCTCTAGAATGCCTAGTAGGCAGCTGTGTAATCATTAGCAATACTATAGGGAACAATACTAGGATCAGTTCAGAAGGGTTCTTTATCCAGCTGGGACTATAATTTACAATGCCACCATCACTACAATAACAAGGTAACAGAGGAAAAACATGCTGGAAGGGGTGGCAGTGAAATTCAGCCATTGTAAGGTGTGGTCTTTGGGGCAAAACCTTTAATTGGCAGAAGGTTCACTAACTGTTCTGGTAACCTCAAGCTTTCACCTTTCATTAAATCTGAATCTACAATCAAAATCAGCTTACAAAAGCATCTACATGGAAGGGGTTAGTAAGCAATATCCCATCTATCCATGGAGAACTGGAGTGCTGTGGCTGTCCTGGGCCCCTTTCTCATCAGGTTCCTCTTGCCCTTCTGCCCCACCTCTTACTCACTCCACCGTACTGGACTTGTAGCTTTCCTTCCTGCACAACAAATGAAGCAGTAGAAGCAGTAGCAACCTGTCAGATTCTGTTTCTGCTTGGCATCCAGCTCACCCACATTTTTCTTTACCTTATTTTTATATAGTTCATCTGATTAAGATCTCAAAAGTTTTATTGTAATCATTAAAGTCAGCTCACACAGCTCACTACTGGCTACTTTCATAAGAAACTAAGTTATGTACTGATATTACACGCAAACCCATGATGCTGAAGAGGTACAAATTTTGTTTTGAAATCTCATGTAATCACATGGGGTTGTAGGCTGTTCCCTGACAAGATACACATAGCCTTCAGAGCAGGGTTTTCCCTTTCTGCAAACATGTTCTGTATCGCTGTGTATTCACTGTTAGTCTAAACCCACCCTCATTTTGGAGCTAATTAACTGAAATAAAAATGTTCACTTTTGAAAACTGTGAGTCCTTTTACCCTTCTCTCTTCCTGAAAGTTCTCTGAATGACTTAATAGAAAACAGCATTTCAAGGGCAAAGATTGTGGGGTTTGAATGAAGGGTTGCTGCTTTTTTTCAATCAGCATAATTTGCTATTCCTGTTGTTCATCTTCTGTTGTTGTGGGGTTTTATTTTTTTGTTGTTGTTTAAATGCCTCCTTAAGCTTTTTCCAGAATTTTATTATCCTCTCTAAACTCTCCTGTGACCCCTAGAGCGGTCATGACTGCAGTGTAAGGAACACTGCCAACATCCAGGAAAGCAAATGCAGAAAGAGTGGGAATACACACAGATGCAGTCCAGGTTTTAAGACTTGTATAAAATGTCTTGGAAAAGTCACCCAGCTTTACCACCATTGCATATCGTTTCTTAGGTGACTAATCATAGCTGTTTCTATGTCGGTTTTGTGGACTGGCAGCACAAGATTGAGAATAGCATTAGTTAGGACCTAGAGAATGATCCTCAGATCCTCAGAGTATTGACATGTCTGACAGCAAAAGGCAACATATTCTGCCTCAGATGCTAGATTATTCAGAAAATAGGTATGGTTAACAATGAAATAACATGCTTCTTGTTTTTCTCTAGTGCTAGCAATATGAGAGGGAAAGAAGCCCATACTAAAAAGTAACCCATCACTAGACAACATGTTGTTTCCAAAAGAACATTAGGCAAATCAATATCTAAATAATTTATTTTAGTTTAGTATATCAAAGTTTGTTTTATCATCTGTTCCATCACTTGTTCATGCTGTTGCACTGAATTGGTTTGCTGATTTCCTTAGTCTATTGAACAAGCTCAGTTATGTCTCAGATCTCGTGTTTTTACCTGTTTTTTTAATTGATCACACAAGGTTGGTAATATTCACCTACCTTCTTAAATCACTGGGTATCTTCTGGGTAATGGGAACATGGGATACATAATTACAAGTCTGTGTGCTGATCTAGCCGTGCACTGACTTGTCCCTTGGCTTTGACAGAGACACTTCACCACTCCAGGTTTCAGTTTACCCAGCTGAAAAAGAAATTCTGTTGCTTTGGGGTTTTTTTACCAGATTAAAATCAAATAAACAAAACAAAAACAACCCAACAAAAATTTAAACAAATCAAACAAAATCCACAGCAAAATCCCAGAATAAAAGGAAAATCTCAAAACAGTTCTATGTCAGTCTAAAGCTATGGCCTTGAGTAAATAGATTGATGAGAATCATTGGGGGTTCTGAAGCTCAGATTTATTCATGACCATGTCAGCTTTAAAATAAATGAACCATAGGCCAGACTTACTTTTAATATTTCATATATTCTTTTTTTCACTGGAAATAGAGTTGTCTAAACCATTGTCAGACCATGGCAAAGGGAATTTGTAAACACTGTCTATTACAATATTTTGTGCAAATATCAGTGTAATTGAATGCCAGAATGTGACTAGATGTTATCTATTAACTTTCACAAGCATTCACAAGCACCAGGGTCACAGTGAAGATGGTCCAAAATTCTTCAGTCATATGAACCCGGAGGTTTTCATGTCAATTACAAGGTCTTACACAACTCTACGAGAACAGGAAAACTGTTTTCATTTAGATCTTCTCATCATACTTTTTTTTTTTGGAAATGCATCATACTCATAGAAAAGGCATGAAAACCTACAAAGAGAAGTCATGACTACATCACTCTCATCAGCCTCATGGGGAAACATGGCATCCCAGCTTGTTAAAGATTTCCAGGCAATGTCGTTTTCAGGCGATGTCAGAGCAAAAACTTCGAACACACGAGATCTTACTTAGCTGACACTATGTTGACCATTACTAACTGATCAGAGAAGATACAAGTAAATCACAGTTATATCATTCTGATTACTTCAGCTCTAATTCTGCTTGTGATAACAATTTAAAAACTGATTAAGCTCATCATCAACTTAAAACCAGCAATTTCTAGTCAAGCAAATCTTGGAGAAACGCTTTGCCAGCTAATGGAAAAGCAGTTTACAGGGTTTGGATTATGAAATCAATGTGCATTTGGACTTACAGAGTTTCTCATTCCTAACATAAGTTTTTCATTAGCCCAGATTTTTTTCCTAGTAGACTCTTACTTGACTTTTACGGCCTGGGGTCTACTCACACATTAAATAGGAAGTGGTATTGTCTTGCTTATGTCTGCTGAAATGTGAGATAAGGTACTCTTTGTCTAGCGTTGCTTGGATTTTTAGGTTATTTTGCTATAGTTAATGATGTATGTTAACAAACTTCACATACAAGGTGGCTTGTGAATGTCCAGTGAATAGGCATCTGAAGTGTATCGTTCATACATCCATGTATGTGATAGAGAACATAAAAAAGGCAACACAAACTAAACTTTGTAGTTGCCTGAACTGCAGTTAGATAAAACTTGAAAGAGGGCAAATTTTCAATTCCCCCTGTTGCCCAGGAACAGACCACTCATCTGTCCCAGTGGACTGGTGTTCAGGTGGTATTATGGTTAGTTATGACAGCCACTGGTTTCCACAATACTCTTCTAAGAAAATCTATCTTGACTGATGTCTGTAGTTCGTTTTTTCTTGAAAATGAAGGCACACAATGAAGAACTGATGAGCATCTTGCTGGCTGACTGAATGATTCCAAGACTAAGCAAACTAAGGTTTATGAGATCTTTAGGGCAGATCCAACTTGCGCTGTTGAAGCTTTTAGACAGGACAAACACAATGCAAAATAACATTTGAAATAATAACCCCACACCTACATATTCATGTCTTTAAAGCTCAATGATTACATGTATCATAACTCTGCACAGTTTCTTTCTCTCCATCTTACCCATCAACCATGTATTTATCAGCCTCTAATCATGGTACTGTCCTTAACTTTCAAAATGGAGACTCATTGGCTCCCTTTCATAGAATCATAGAGTCATAGAATCGTTAGGGTTGGAAAGGACGTTAAGATTATCTAGTTCCAACCTCCCTCCACAAGCAGGGACACCCCACACTAAACCATGCCTCTCAAGGCTTCATCCAACCTGGCCTTGAACACTGCCAGAGATGGAGCACTCACAACTTCCATAGGCAACCCATTCCAGTGCCTCACCACCATTACAGTAAAGAATTTCTTCCTCATATCCAATCTAAACCTCCCTTCTTTAAGTTTTAACCCATTACCCCTTGTCCTGTCACTACAGTCACTAACGAAGAGTCCCTTCCCAGCATCTGTATAGGTCCCCTTCAGATACTGGAAGGCTGCTATGAGATCACCACGCAGCCTTCTCTTCTCCAGGCTAAACAGATCCAGCTTTCTCAGCCTGTCCTCGTATGGGAGATGCTCCAGTCCCCTCATCATCCTCGTGGCCCTCCTCTGGACTTGCTCCAACACTTCCATGTCTTTTTTATGTTGAGGACACCAGAACTGCACACAATACTCCAGGTGAGGTCTCACAAGAGCAGAGTAGAGGGGCAGGATCACCTCCTTCGACCTGCTGGTCATGCTCCTTTTGATGCAGCCCAAGGAAGTTGTGAGTGCTCCATCCCTGGCAGTGTTCAAGGCCCAGCTGGACGAAGCCTTGCGTGGCATGGTTTAGTGTGAGGTGTCCCTGCTTATGGCAAGGGAGTTGAAACTAGGTGATCTCAAGGTCCTTTCCAACCCTAACTATTCCATGATTCTATGATTCTAACCCCAAGACCCCAAACTAAAAAAAAAACCAAAAAACCCTAAAAAACATGGACTTCTACTCTTGAGTTGCCTCTGAAATGCCCACCACTGCTTTGCTCACACCAAAACCAGAGATGAAATAAAAACACATCACCACTAAAGTAATAAATTTACACTTCACAGTAATACAGAAGATGAAAGAGGAAAGAAGGAAGAATCCTTTGCTGCTAGCTGAGCTTTTCTTTCTTGAGGCAATTGCTTTTCTCTGCTAGTCCTAAGGACTGCAGTCAGCATCCTGAGGTCTTGAACTGCTATGAGAAAAGGAAAGGTTTCTGTTTTCCATTCTTCCCTAAACCCAGTACTCTACAGCTTGGCAGTACTGACAGCTGCTCACCATACTCACCTACATCTCTGTAAGTCATTATCAGCAAGAGGCCAGCAGCATTTTAAATGGCAAAAGCTCCGTCCCCTCATTAACTGGAGATGTCTTCCACGTTCAAGTGGTGACTGCTAGCAAACTGCCAGTGCACTCAGTCGCTGGATTTGTTGATGCTGATGCAGAAGTGCTTGTGAAGAAGGAAGAGTCAGGCAACTGCATCTAAATTTCCTACGCAACCCAGCTCTCTTATACTCCTTCTCTTTGGACCGACCACAGGCAATACCAGTTGAATGGATACTGACCAGTGGAGGAGGCCTGCAAACCAGCAGCACCACAAGCTGCCTCCACACAAAATAGTCTCTCCTTTCTGTCTTTCCAGGGCACAGCATGCCAGGGAGCACTGGACACACTGGCATTAAGTGGTTCCGTCTGCTGCATCACGCCTGGACATGTTCCTGTGTAACCTGCTCTAGGTGGCCTTGCCTTGGCAAGGGGAGGTGGACTAGACAATCTCCAGAGGTCCCTTCTGTGATCAACTCACTTGACACCTAGAGCAAGTCCCCTCATGCAGAGTGCTCCATTACAGATTGACAAGCCATTGCAGAGACTGTAGCAGTCATCTAAAAATAATACTGGGGGCAGTGATCCCACTGATAATCACATCATTAGAGGAGAATGAAGCTCCTCCTTATCCAAGCAGATAAACAGCAGGTCTCTGCAGCACCTTGAGCCTTCCTCTGCAGTCAAACAGTATCTGCGAAATCATGGAAAAAGTATCATCTGTGACTGCCACACCAACAGGCTTCCTGTCACAGGCAAAGTACAGGCATGCAGTTCCTGCTTGGCAGCGATCTCTCTCCAGCCGGCTGTTATTTCAGGCCTGTTTGTTATGTGCACTGTTCACAGGCTCAGCCACACAGGCAATCGACTGTCAAGCTCCACTGCCACAGCACCCAGATGCTGGCATCCTAAAACCTATCTTCTTACCTGTGGGGTTTTTAATCACACAAGATAGCAGGGAGAAGGAGGGACCTGGCTTCCCCATCAGCATCTCTCCATGAAGTCATCCAGAAGTACCTTCCAACACTTTATGCTTATAGTCTTCTGATTTGGAAGAACAGACCAATACCTCATGCAACCAGGTTCCCCCAAAATGTGCAATGAGCATCTCTGCCCTGCCATGACTTCTGAGACTGCCACCAGCTCTGCCTCAGAGACTGCTTTTGAAATGCCTCTTGACATGCCAAGTGTTTTCCTCCATATTGCAAAAACAGCAGCACAAACCTGGCAGGAGCAGCTTGCCCAGTCACTTTGGATTCACAAACCCCTCAAAGCAAATGCAAGATAAATATACAGCCATAAAATCACCAGTTAAATACATTAATATGCTGTGAAGATTCCTATGCAGCTAACCAGAAAGGGCAAATTCTTATCCTGCAAAACAGGGCAGCTCAAATAGAGGAACAACCTCAAACCCATTACCAAATATGCACGTTGTCAGGAAACAACAAAAGGCCACGTGTAGTTCAATGTTACTAAAAGTGCAGGACATGCCTGACAAGGAGATGTTTGTATGGGCACAGCAGAGACAACACTGGATGGAGATGTAAGCTAGAAGATCACCAGCCCATTGCTAGCTTTTTGCTACAAGTTAATGTCTGTTCAATCCTGCCAGTCCTCTCAATATGACTTGGGAAAAAAAAAAAAAAGGCTAAAAGAGAAGGTGGGTGGTTTGCATTTACTGCCTGTTACCTCAGAGAATGTCCATGTGTTTTCACATTACAAAGAAACACAAACTTCTACCTATATTAATGCCTTTCTAATACTGCTGAAAGAAAGAAGGTGAACCTCAACATAACACTGGGTTAACACAAGCTGACAGAGCTATAGAGAAGAGCACCCTCTTTTGCCAGCAGAAAAGTAACTGCTGAAGAAGCTTAAGAGAGCAGCATTTCCAGGAATCAAAGCAGGTTCATCAAAGAGGGGTGTTTTAGCCACTGAAATGTGGCCAAACACGGAGCGCATCCATCCATCCCTTTGTCTCACTAGGAGGGCCAATGGTGGTATCACTACTCTTGGGCAGCATCCCTGGTGCCCAGCAGCACCGCAGCCAGCAGAGCCACTACTTGAGGACAGTCAGCATTGGATGCTGGCCCTAGCTGGACGAGGCTGGCCTGGCCTGACCCTGCCTGGCTCCTAAGGCTTGGAGGATGGAAAAATCCCTGACTATATTGCAACAACTCTGGCAGATGAAACTTTCCAAATCCCCTTGCAGCACAGCACAACACAACAAAAGCTGCCCGAATTTATTCTCAAGATAGTGTTTTTTGTTAATTAATATTTGGAAGGTGGCAATGAAATTCTCAGAAAGGCAATGACATGTCCCAGTCACAGAGTTGCTTTGTCCTGAAGGAAACAGCTCCCAGGCTGCACTGGACACTTTCCGACCAGGCTTTCCATCTGTTGCACAGCTGCAGAGATGGAAGGAGAAATACTCACAGCATTGTGTGCAACTGTAAGGGCAAATCACAACCAAAAGCATTTTAATCAGCAGGAAAACATGCTCTACAGATGAGGCACCGGAGCTCACGGTCCTATCATCACCATGATAGGAGCAGCGCTTAATCCAATGTGCACAGTTATTTAGAGGTCCCTGTTCTGAGCAAGTACAGGACGTACTTTGATCTCTGCTGCCTCCTGCCAAAACTGTGGAAATTAGCAAGCCAAAAACCAAGTCACAGACAAGATATCATGGCAAACAAAATATATCCTACAGTTATATGAGCAGCTGTCTTCCTGAAGGACCCCAATGAATTTCAGGAGACACAGAAGTGTAGTTGCAACTAATTACTTTTACCTTAATTAAAAAAGTTGTCTTAAATTTACTGAGGAGATGTGCCTCTCTTACACGAGGATAATTGAAGTTTTGCTGTTCAATTCACAAACTACCTGAAGTGGTGCTCTGCAAGGGCCCAAACGCAGCCAAACTCTTGGATGAAGCCTGGTGACTCCATATTGCTGCAATCAAGAGTTGTGGTCACAGGCAGAGGACAGCCTTGGACAGAAACTCTGTGTTACAGAGATAGTCCACCGAGTTCTTTCTTAAAGCAAAGATCCATCCTCTTTTCACATATGACGAATCAACCCTCAAGTCTCAATACTCCAATCAAACTTTAATTTGAGACAAAATTCATCTTTATAAGAGCATGTTTCTGACAGATTTTGGCTCAAAACCACCTTATTAGAAACAGAAAGATGTTGCAGAGCTGTCAGATAGTTAGCATTCTCTTAAATATCTTGTTTTTAAGAAAAACAACAGTTGAGAAAACTATGTGATAATTAAGCTGCAGGTGTGGGAAGCAGACAGATAGTTAAGGGTTGAATAACCTTTACTCTGCCCTCCAGATAACTACAACAGAAAAGCGATTAATCTTCAAAGTTTTTCATTTCAAATCTGATCAAGCTGATTTTAAAACAGATCAATTTCTTATTTCCTCACTTCTTTCTCCTTCACACCAAGAGGGGAATGCACAGTTAAGGTGTGTGGTTCAGTTGCAACTGAACATGGCCAACGTCTTCTTCCCGTGACATTTATCCTGATTTTATTACATAATTGCAGTATTTCTGCCCATAATCTACTGATAAATGTTTTCATTCCTGTTAATAGAGTTTTGTGCTCTGATTACAAGTAAAACTGCAATGAATACTCATGGAGACAGTTGAACAACTTGGACTCGGTATGGTGATAATCTAATTGTCTTCATTGTCCTCCATCCACCATCCTGAACAAGTGTCAGTTAGAGGGAAACTCTCTGAAGATCCTAGGCAGGCTGGACTTATTTTAACCTGGAAAAATCAGACCTTCCTGCAGAGTACAATGTGTTCTCAGGAATGTTTGCTCAGCGCAGCTAGCAGTACAGCTTCACCTCCTGAATTATTTAGAGGGCACATTTCCTGCAGCACCTCCCAGCCTTAGACCACCAGGTCTGTGGGGTAGTTTATACAAGCAAGAAGGTGTACACCCTGAATAGTAAGCTCTTCCCCACAGCAGCAGCAAGCAGGCCATGGCAAATGTCTGCAAAGTAGACAGAAGTAGGCAGCAGTCCCTAGAGGCAGCAAGGGCAGCAACCATCTGGAGAGGACAAGAGGCAAATGCTGTCAGGGTTTCAGCTAGAAACACAGGAAGCCTTGGTGAGATCTTTCAAGTCCAGCACTACGCCACTGCAGCTCCTCACTACAAGCTCATCAGCTCTGAAGAAATCACACTCCAAGGCAAGACCAAGAGAGATAAAGTTTTGTTACATGCTCATTTTCCAGATCCTACATTACCACTGTCATTTTTGAGTGGGTAGCTGTCAATCTCTAGTATGCAGCAAGATAATACCAGACTTTTGACAGACAAGAGTCTACATTTAAGATCTAAAATAAACTGCAAGAGTTTTATATAGACAAACTATGAAAAGAAAATGAGTAAAAGATGTATCTGTATCTAAGTGCTTTAAAGAAAACGTAGGATGCCAAAGCTCTTCTCCCCCACTCTCATGTATTGTACCACACACAAGACATGTTATTTTAGGATTATTTCTGGTGCACTGACTGGAGAGGATACCCACAAGTCACGTATGCAACTATTCCACAGGCAACCTAGCTGTATGATTGCTTCGCACCTCTTCTTTCCTTTCCTCCTTTCCACTTCCTATTCTTTTATTCTACCAGTTCCTTTACTAATGCAGAAGGCGTACAAGGAAGGGAGCGTCTTTCACAGTCTTCAAAGCAGGTATGGTATTTTTATGAGCATGTATAGGGTTCAACACTTTCACAGCTTCTGTCCAGATAATCCTACCACCTGACCACTGCTTACAGCTGGAATGCCACAACGACCAGAGAGCAAAATAGACCTGAGATGTGCTTCTGTATGTTTAGTTTATGTACCTCGGCTCGTAGATGATACAGAGCAAGCACCAAGACTTCCACCTGGTAAAGGTAGTTGAGACAGCGCAGCAAACACACAGTTCAACACAATCCTGCACCTGGTTGCCTAGGGCAGCAATGCCCAGCCTTACCCTCAGTGCAGCCAAAAGAGATTTGGGATGGCACTACCAATAGCGGTTTACACAGCTTTTAAAGTAGATCTAATACTCTCAGCATCCTCAAAAGACAACAGTAATACAAAAGGGAAATAACATCTGTAGTCTTAGGCAAACTCCTCTGCAAACTTCAGCAGAAGCATTGGGAAATATTTCAATGGAAGCCTTCCAGAAAGGGCACTCCCCATCTGCACGCTTGTGACATTAAGCACCGTGCAACCCACAGCTTCTGTGACCTGCAGTCACAGAGCAGCATCTCACTGGCTCAGACCTTCAACAAATGCAACCTACCATTTGTACCTTACAAGTAATACACCATATCAAACCAGAAGTCATCCTGTTTTGTCTGTGCTCTACATGGGGTGAAAGAGACATCTTGACTCCACAAATAGTAAGAGCCAGGTCATGCACAGGTTGCTTGGCCTAGTACACTCCTCTCCTAGTGACACTAAGCACACATATCAAGGTGGGAGAGGTCTACATGCACCTACACTGGGGAACCCAAGAACGTCACTGGTGATCTGAATGGTACATACTGCAGCATAGACAGGAAACAGAGTAAAGACATGGAAAGAATCAACTTTACTAAAACCCTTTCCAGGCATGAAGAAGGTAGTAAGCAGTAACAAGATAAGGCCTTGGACCCCCCATCCCAGCTGACACATGCTCCCTTTTCCTTCCCTCTGTGCCCAGGCTTGCGCCAAACCCCGCCACCACAGTTCCTGCCATGGGCAGACCAACTCACCTGGCCTGTGCAGCACCACACAAGTCCCATTTCCCCACTCTGGCTAGCTGCCCCAGAGGCACCCTCCAGCTCATCCCAAACCTTCTCCAGCCCCATCCCATCACAGGCCACCTCTTCCCTGTCACCACCCCAGGAAGACACACACTGCTCCATCCACAGCCCCCACGCACCTGCCAGCTTGAGCCTCTGCCCTCACTATGGCCATCTGCACCACCATCTCCAGTCAACCACCACCAAGCACCTTTCTTCCTCACCCTGCAAGCCACCCTGCCATACAAAGCACCTCAAAGAGGCACTGCCACCTGCACCTAGATCCTCTACAAACCCTCTCCATCCCCTCCACACAGAAGCACCCCCAAACTCCAATCTCTGCATCTCCTCCAGCTTTCCTTCACCTAAAGGGTTCCTCAGACCTCAGGCGAGGCCCCAAAAGCCTCTTCCTCGAGCCCCAAGAGCCCGGGCACCCCACTCCCGCTCCTGCCCCTGCCAGCCCAGCCTGACCCCCTACCCCAAAGGCCACGTCCCTCACCACGGAGGTTACAGACCCCTGCGCTGCCCCTCAGGCGTTCAGGCCCCTCACAGCCTGTATCCCACAGCCTCACGGACACAACCCCCCAAAACGGCGCGAGCCCAGACCCCCCCCAGGCAGCCCCCCTAGGGCAGCCCCTACCTGGGCAGGCTCCACGCTGGCAGGCAGCCCCTCGGGCAGAGCCTGGAACAACAGCAAGGCCATGGCGGCACGGAACCTCCGCGCCATCCCCCCCACCCCCCGCTCCCCGCCTCCCCAGCCCGACTGCGGCCCGGGACGGGAGCCGAGGGGGCACCCGGCGCCCCGGCCCGCCCCCCCCGGTCACTTATTGGGTGGGCGGTGCGCCGCTTGGCTTTCTATTGGCTCAGAGAGCTGTCGCTTATGGGCAGAACCGGGAGGGGCGGGGCCTGCGCACCGGGGGCTGCCATCTTGAGTGTGGCGCACCGGGGAGGGAGGCTGAGGAGGGGGCGCGCTGCCATATTGTGAGTGGCGGAACTGCCTGGAGGCGGACGGGGGGGGCTGCCCTTTGGCCCTGCACCCTCAGTGCAAGCACCTCAAGCGGCAGATATGGCTGCTGCAAAAAGGCGGTTCACAAGCCTCCTACAGAGCCCTGACACCCCAATGGCAGCCAGACACTCATCCTCCATTCACCTGGCCACACATGGCTACCATGATCCCTGCTCGGCCTCCTCTCCAGTGCACCCATAGAGCCCCAGACTCAAGCGGCCCATCTGGATCTGGGAGTTTGACATGGAGAGGGTGCTAAAATGATAGCAGCAGCATGGGGCTGGACTGGAGGTGCCTGGCAGGCATGGTGTCAGCCTGGTCCAGAGACAGCAGCAGCATGGAGAAATGTCCCAGCATGGAGAAGTTTCCCACCATGGTCAAGTCCCAGCATGGCCCCACACTGCAGTCCCTTGTCCAGGCTTGCTTGCCTGGAAGAAGAGGGGACACGGCATTTGGGGTTAATTCACAGCTCAGTGGAGATAGCCCATGTTTCTGGGGCAGTGGCAGAGGCTTGCTACACCTCCGCTCCCTGCACATCAGGCTGCCTCCACAGGGATCAGAGGGATGAGGTTTATCAGATGCTCAGATAACGCGTTAAGAAAAGCCAAAACAAAAGTAATGGGTTTAGCAGCTTATCTCCCACCCTGGCATGCTCCAGTCAGGGCAGTGCTTGGGGCACGCCTAACCCCGCTGGTTCAGCTCGCCCGCCTGCGCGGGCATGGGCCGTCGGGTGTTAACCCATTGCAGATCCCCTCTCCATAGGCAGCCACTTCACCAGCCTCCACCAGCCTTTGGGCGAGGAGCAGCCAGCCAAGCCTGCCTGCTGCGGCTGCTGATGCTCCAGAGAAGCCCCCCAGCCTCCCGTGCCTCCCAGGGCTCTGCTGCAGCCCAATGCCTTCAGTCTGGTTATCATTTGAAGGGAGGTTATAAACATGACATTTCAGCCATGAACAGTTATTAAAGAAGCTTTATTCCTATTCCCAGCTAGCCCCACAATGAGAGGCACAGCTGGGAGAAGGCACGAATTCATGGGAGCACAGAACCAGCCCAGATCAGGTGTGACTCATCGCTGGAGAGCAATTAACACTTGCAGCTCTTCCCAAACAGGGATGACTCCTGGCAATGAGGTTTCCTTCGTATTGCAGCAATGGGAGATGGAGGCAGGCTGGCAGAGCCACCCTTGGAAATACAGGGACTTGGTGGCTGCAAGTGTGGCTGTGACCCCTCTGCTCCCTAAGATTAAGGTGTGCTGGGGAATTGCTGTGGTTTTAGGGAGTGCAGGAAGGCACTGGCTGCAGCAACCATCTCCCCACACCAGGGCAACATGAGCTGTTGAGATGACTTGAATCCTCAGGGAATATGGGAGCTACAACCTGGAAACCTACAAACCCTGTTGAGCTAAGCTGTCAGCTGGCATAAATCCATGTCAATCTGAAGAGGGAAGCCACTGCTATAAGCTCAGGGGTGGGGGGGAGGTCTGGTTTGAGGATGGCTTGCACATCCTCCAAGCTCAGAGCAACCCAGTTCCTCCATCCAAAGCAGCGTGCTGCACCATGCCCTGCTCCCCAGGGCAGGGGATGAGCTGGTGTGAGATGGCAGTAGCTCTTCAGAGGATCCCTCTGCTCCATTGTCCCTCTGGAATGGCTGGGGACAGCAATAACGCTAAGGCTTTCCCACTGTGGTGCCAGGCTGCTGCCCTGGCATAACTGGCTGCAGAGCCCTGTCGGGACTCACTTGCTGCAAATGAAGGAAGGGTCAACAACAAGAGCACTGCTGTGATGCGCAGGGGGGGCAGTTTTAAAGCATCACTGTGCTCCTTAGCATGTGAGAGGCACCTTGGACCCAAATACAGCCCAGATTGCTACAGGTGCCTTTCTGAAAGTGCTCAAAGCAGTTTTGGGTGTACAGTTAAGGAGAGCAAAGACGTCTTCTTGTGGCTTCTTCCCACTTGCAACGCAGTGACATCTGTTAAATTTCATGTGCTTATCTATTATTTTAATTGTGCGTTAACAAGAGAGCTAATAATGCTCAGGGAACAGATACACAAGTTTTAACACGTTTTCCTGCTTTCTGCTGACCTATTAATTATTTCAGAGCTCTTATACAACTTTCTAGCTGTAACTACATGTGGTTGCAGACATTATCCTCTGCCTGTTGCAGCTTGGGCAGAGGCAAACCTGTTATAGATACAGCTTGGCCTTTCAAGAAGTACATTTTGGGTTTGGCTGCTCTGTTTGTAGGAGTGGAGTGCTTAATGCCATAAAGCCCTTTTGCTGCAGACCCTGTGTCTCCACATGGGAACCTAACAGGTATCCCTGGCTGAAGGGATGAGCATGGGGCTCTCCAAGCAGCCACATCAGGCAGCTGGTTAGAAACATGCTTATTCCACCAAGGGATGCTCACCAGCAAGAAGAGAGCCTGGATGCTGCTGGTTGAGGGCAGGGACTTTAGCCCAGGACTAGGACTAAACTCTGGGTCTCCTTCTGAAACATAGGCCACAACAAACTTAAGCTGCTCTTTGGGGTGGGAGAGGCCTTGTGGCAGACCCAAGTTAGCATCACTGTAAACACTGCCTGGCCAAGGAGACAAACAGCACCCATGGGTGTAGGGTCAGCCAGTGTCATCCCTCAATACCCCAGTGGGATGAGTCATCATGAGCACAGCACTATCACCTCCCTTTATCACTTGCCTCAGGACTATCTGCAACCCCAAGAACCTCTCTGAGGAGGCTGCATGGGATGCCCAAGGGTTTCAGGGCTCATGTCAGCCCTTGCAGAGCCTCATGGCTCTTCTTTCTCCTGACCCCTGTGCCCTCATCCTGGTGGCTGGTCAGTCACAGAGCCTGCACCCTTCCCTTTCAAGGAAGGCATGAGACCCATGTACCAGCCCTGCCCAGGGAACCAGCCAGAAGCAGAGCCCACAGCTGCTTTTAAAATTTAATTATTCAACCCTCCTCTCTGTCATTTTCAGTGCTGCTACTCAGAGTCTGAGTTAATGCCTTGCCAGCTTTGTAACTCTTGTGTCTGCTTCCCCCTGCCCAAGGCGGGCCAGAGGCAACTGCCCCCCAAAGCTGCAGATCCTTGGTCCTACTGTAGAGACAGTGAGATGTGGGACAAGGGTGATGGCTGGCTCCTGTGCTCAGAGGAATGGGTAGATTGCAAAAATTAGAGCTTAAAAAACAAGTGTTTCTCTCCTGGATTGTGGCAATGCAAAGTGAATAAAACCTGAACCTGAGAATAAGGAAGGCATGGTCCAAGAATTGGTCCCTCAACTTCAGGATGCTCCCTGTGCAGAGAGGAGAGGTCTCTCTTGGTAAAAGGCCACTGTGGCTGTGTAAGGCAGCAATGTGGTTTGGTTCCTGCTGCAATGGCAGGGCACCTGCTTTTGGAGGTAGGACTGCACTCTGATCCCCAAGGGAGAGCCTGATGCCTCACAGGAGCCATGAGGCTCACACAGACATAAGGCTAGGGTAGCGGAAAGCCTTGGAAGTGCAGCCATCACCCAGAGGCAAGCACCATGGGGAGGCAAGCACATGGCTAGCATCAATGGGGAGAGACTCAGGACAAGCCAGAGTGCTGCAGGCTGGGCACACAAAGCCAGATCCTGCACCTATGCGGGGAAGAGGCACCAGGGTGCTGGGCTGGAGCAGGGGGGCAGATCTGGCTGGACCGTGCCTCTGAGCCGGGCTCAGGGAATGTGGGGCTGGTGGTGGCAGGAGGCTACCAGGATGGGTGCAGTGGCTCCTGAGGTAGTCCCCATTCACAGACCTTTGTTAAAGTAGACGTATGGCACTTTGTCCCCATGCTTGGTCACGATGCTGTCACGCAGCTCCAGCTCAAGGTTGGACAATGCAAGGGAGCTGTGGGGAGAAGGGACCTGTCATCCTCCTCCATGGCCATTAGGCAGGTCACCCTCCTTCCCCAGTGATATGCAAGGTCCCCTGCAGTCCCTGGGATCTTGCAGCCTCACATCAAGACCCACCACCCATTCCTGGCACCCACCATGCTGCCCACGGTGGTGCCCACCCAGAGCTGCCCATGGGCCTGGAGGGTCCCAATGCTCCCAGCACAGAGCTTGCAAAGCAGAGGAGGCACATGCTCTCCTGCTGCTCAGGACTCCAGTGTATACATTGAAGTGCATGCAGGGGGGCATCATGCTCCTCATGGGAAGGGCAGGGAAGACTTAGGGGAGGAGGAAGGTTCCCAAGGTCCCATGCAGGAGGAGGAAGCAGTGGGACAGGTACCATCTCTGAGGGAACAGGGCGCAGGCTGCTGGCACCATGAACAGGAGGCTGTGGGACAGAGAAGAGATGAGGGTTAGTTTTGTGGACTGCGAGCCATTTGCCCCTTGGCCACAGGAATCTCAGCCCAAGAGGTGCTGACTCCAAATAACTGGGGAAAGCCCAGGCTAAAAGGCAAGCAGCTTTGCAATCCCTTGCTGGTAAAGAGGTCTTTTCTCAAGCATCCCTTGGAGCAGCGCTCCAGGCACCCACAGGCATTCGAGCAGTGAGATACTTACAAGCCCCCACTGACAAGCACCTGCAGAGGCCCATGGAGGACGCGGATTCGCTGCAAGAGAAGAGCTGGGATTGAGTTCCTGGCTTTGCCATGAGCCCTGCTTACAGGGCAGGGAGACTTTTCCCCTCAAATTGGCTGAATGCCCAATACCTCTAGGGTGCCACCAACCCTGCCACCCTTCCACAGCCTCTCCCAAGAGACCTCTGGTGTACGGGTGACTTGAATAGGGGGCAAAGCAAGCCAGGGTCTACAACCCCCCATTTCATCCCCAGCATCTCAGTGGCACCACAGGACCCACTGGGAAACCATGGCAGGAGAAACATGGGCTCACCTGCATGAAGGGGTATTTTTCCAGTCGCTCCATGATGATGGGTAGGATAACTAGGTGCAGAGAGAAAAGGTCAGGGCAGCCCTGCAAGCCAGCCCCAAAGGACTGCCCCAGCAGGACCATCCTGCATGCCACGGCAGCAGCTAGTTGTGCTGGGAGCCACTGGGTGCTCATCGCAGGGACCTGGCACAGGACCCCCATCCCTTTATCCATTTATCCACAAGGCAGTATGCTCCTCATAGAATCATAGAATAGTTAGGGTTGGAAAGGACCTTAAGGTCATCTAGTTCC
>JBCJKH010032643.1:0-10382 GCA_039877255.1 Loriculus beryllinus
CCCGCCGCCGCCTCCGCCCCCCGCCCCGTGACTCGGCTGCCTCCCGCGGGCGGCGGCGGCGGCGGCTGCCGGGCGGTGTCGTGCGGCCCCCCGCGCCCGTGCGGGGACTATGAAGCACCATGGTGTGGTGTGACCGTGGCGTCCAGATGCTGCTGACCACGGTGGGAGCCTTCGCCGCCTTCAGCCTCATGGCCATCGCCATCGGCACCGATTACTGGCTCTACTCCAGCGCTCACATCTGCAACGGCACCAACATCACGACGGACGAGGCGCAGGGGCCGCCGCGGCGGGCGAGGGGCGATCTCACGCACTCGGGGCTCTGGAGGATCTGCTGCCTCGAAGGTACCGAGGGTTAAGGGGGGAGCAACTTCCCGGGGGGACCGGCTGCGAGTCCGGAGCCGCCGGGCAGAGCCGGAGCCGCGCCGCTGCCTCGGACACGGCCGAGGAGGAGGATGGCGTTACCGTGGCAACCGGCATCTCCGAGATTGCTATGGGAACCGGGCGGCGGGATGCGGAGCTCTGCCCGGGGGAGCACTGCCCAAGGGAGCGATCTCCGTTCGCGACCCCCACGGGGCTGCAGGGCTTTGGTGTCCTGGCGGGTTCGGGGCTTTAGGGTGCATCGGAGCCCTACAGGCTTCGGGGTCGGGGACCCCCTAGGGTTTTGGCCTCAGGGGCTCTGGGGCTTGGCCACAGCTCTCGGGCGGGACAGTGGAAACCCAAGTTCCTCCCCGTGTAACCTCAGATAGACATACCGAGAGCCTGGTTGAAGATGCTGTTGCTACTATTCAAGTGCCGTGGTGTGGACTTGCGGTTACTTAGTACAGCGCAAGGGTCAGGCTGAATAAGATTAACGAAGAGAAGGGTACGTGTTTTAAGGGCTGAGATGGGTAGCAGGACACCCCACTCCCCGCAGAAGCCAAACATGTGGCTTCATCTCTGAAAATGGAGTTGTAGCAAAGGTGCAGTGGGTAACTGCCGGGACAAAGAAACACATGGGTGTTCAGAGGGTTTGGCATAGCAGGTCGGGAAGCCCAGATGGGAAAAAACATCTGTCAGCCGTGTGCACGGAGCTTTGGCCGTGGGAAATCGGCATGTCCCAAGGAAAGGGACACACACTGGGGGCTGTCACTGGCAGTGGGACCAGGGCCACGGGGCTCTGAGCCCCCTCACCTACTGGGTCTGTTTCCTCTGTGCGAAAGTCTTCCAGAGCCTCAGTGATGCTGGGTGAAAGGGAGAGCGTGGATGAAAGCTGTTGACTTTTGCTGAGCTGCTCTGTGCCTCGTGGGGGTAGAGGGTACGCTGGAGTCTTTCTTCCCACAGTAATGCGCTTGGCGTAGCGGCTGCAGGGTGCCCAATTCCATCAGCACAACTTAGCACACATGAACTTTGTAAGCCTGGTTTTGTGGTTTATTCTGACTGACAGCTCAGCCCAGATGAGCCCAGCTATAGTTCAGTCTAGCAGCTGTGTTCAGAGGTGGTTTTTCTCCCCAAGAAAGGCTGTGATGTGG
The DNA here is from genome assembly GCA_039877255.1 of Loriculus beryllinus. Classification (NCBI taxonomy): domain Eukaryota; kingdom Metazoa; phylum Chordata; class Aves; order Psittaciformes; family Psittacidae; genus Loriculus; species Loriculus beryllinus. Next base: position 1,509 of record JBCJKH010032643.1, read on the forward strand.
TAGAAGCACCTCATCCTCGCATTTGCTCTCATCTTCTCCTTTTCCTAACAGTTAAAGGCTACAGTGTAATGTAATTTTCCTCTTAAATTACCAGCTTTGTTACCTAGCAGTAGGATACATATGTAGAATAGCTGTAGGACAAGAAAATATTTTTAGACAATAAAGAGAAAAAGCATTATTGAAATGTAAAGATTTATGGGTAATAATAGTGCCTAGCTTTATGACTCCTAAAGGAAATCTAACTCTCGGTGTGGGCTGTCATGACACCTGGAAAATAAGAGCCTGCATCTGAGAGCTCCTGAGTTTTCTTGAGAGATGCTGAGCATCTTCTGCTTGAACAGAATCTTGTCATCTTCACTGAGCTTGTTCTAATGTCTTCAGTCTTCCTTTTCCATGGAAAGTAAGTTTTTTTGCATCTTACGTGAATTGTTCTGCTAGGCTGGGCCTGCCATCTCCAGGAGAAATCCCTGAGTTTTTCAAAGTCAGGATCTCTGTATGGTCTTCCAGGAATTTCATTCATAGAAATGAAGCGCAGCTTTGACTGAAACTGCTGGAATTTTTGCCTTGATTTTAGCTTAAGTCAAAACTTTATTCAAAAGAAAGATGTCAGGGAAAGGGGCAACATTACAACCAGTGCCCGGTAATGCCGGCTGGTCCGTGGTCCCATTGCATCCCTGGGGCAGTGCCTCTGCCTTCCTGGGCATGTTTTATTTCGAAGGGTGTTTGCTGGAAAATTACACGCAGCAGTTGTGTGCAAGTGAACCTTGAATCCTCATCAACTCAGGGGAGAAAAAGGCATTTCATGGGCCCCATCTATCCACCAGCAGTTGAGCTCTTCTGCTCAAAATTCAAATGCTCATAATGCAATTACAAAGTTACAAATTTTAAGGTTGTCAAATATGTGCTAAGAATGGACAATTTTGAGAAAGCTGTCATCTGTTCACAGATATTCTCTCCTACATTTTTGGTATGTTCTGCCTTTGTAAGATAAAATCTATAGACGCATTACATTATTCACATTTTAAGCCATATCATGGGACTTTGATTTCCACGTGGAAAGGCTCCTTTGTTCCATAAAATAATAAAACTAGAAGCTGGTTTAAAACAACACCCCCTTGACTGCTTCAGAGCATCACTCGTTCAGAGTGGATGAGTCTTTAATAAAATCAACATCACAGCTGCAACTCTGAAGAGATGCACAGCAAGAAGATGATTTCAGGTATAGATTTTTGTATGTGATGAAAAGGTCTGGCCTCAAACCTATTTTTTAGAACTGTTTCTGTGTTTTGAACTAATAATTATAAAAAACAACTTAATTTATTTTAATGGTCTTAAGCACCAGCTGACTCATCTCGAAAGACAAATCAAAGACACCAATGTGCAAAGATGAAAATACCTTAAACGGCCTCCCAAGTTGCTTTTGACATGAATAAAGCATTTCATCAAGTAAATTCAGGTCAATTGAAATTTTCCATTGAAATGTTTCTCAACTATATCCATAAAACAACCCCTAAGCTGGGTTTTGAACTATTACCTCTATTCCCAGTTTCAAGATTTCAAACAAAATTGTTGAAAAGGAATGGAAAAAACTAATCTTCTAATCAAATTAATAGGTGTTCCTTGATGTTTTCCTGGTTTTCTTCTTTGAGACAGCATTTTACCACAAATCAACATCATAATGATAACTGGAGAGAAACAGTTTAGCGATCCAGCCTATTATCTTTGTTTGGAGCTGCAGTTGTCTTGGGGATGAAATCATGTTTCAGTACTAGTAGGCGATACTACTATGGAGCTTAGTCACTCAAGAAGTAGCATTAATGATATATCAGTCAAGCTCTTGCCTATATAATCCCAATTTTGTTCTTTTAGTGTGTTTGTCAGAGGTGGAGGTAGGAGGCTCATTGAGTGGATTTTAAATAATAGCAGTATTTCTGCATGGAGTTTTAAGATTTTGATCCAAGGTAATTGCCTTAAGTAGGAAACTGTTCAAAATAATTCTTGGTGTGAATATGAACATAGCAGAAGTGGGTGCGATTCGCCTGAGCCTCTGCAGTAAAACGGCCCAGGGGCTCCCTGGCAAAGCTGGTTTCTGGTTTTCTGGGGACACAGCATCTGTGATAACTGCAGTTTTGACAGCTACAGTTCAGCTGTAGCTGGAGTAAGAAGTTTCTGAAGTCCCATGCAGCCGTTCACACCTGAAGTTAATAATAGAAGCAAATCAGCCCCATTTCAATGGCTACTGTACACACTTGTGCTATAGTGCTGTGTATTTAATGAATAATCTTTTCGTGGTCAAGCTAACCTAAGAAAGAGAGCTTAAACCACCATAATTTTCCAGCAGCCCCTGTTCCTGTGGCAAATGTGCGGCACAACTATGAAAGCCTTGCAGAGTCTTACAAGGAGGATATGCTATTAAATATTTGCCTAGAAGACATAAAAAGATTTAAAACCCACCACTTTATCCGCTGAAACTGCTTATCTCGGTGGACAATCGTGCTGAAGTTAATAGGACAGCTCACAACAGGGAGCTCTGCTTGTGACATCAAGATACGAAATCAAGTAATGTACTTGTAATTTAAATTTAAATTTATTCAAAGAGTATTTTATTAAACACTTCAGCATATGAATCTCTTTGAAGCCATTGTGTCTCCTGCTTTTAGTATTCCCTGTTTGCCATTTACTTTTCAAGTGGTGCAATTGGTTATTTAATTCTCATGTCCTTCCTGACCGGGTGGTTGGAACCTTTATAATTGAGAGGAAGAAGTGAGTAAATCATTTATGACTTGAAAACTTGCACAAATGCACATTTGCACAATTATTTGCAAGTCTTCCAGCTTGGATGAATGCGCACAAATGTGAGAACTGCAGCACACGCATGCGCTGCTTCCATGGATACTCTGGAAAACAAAATAAAAATGCTTATACAAACGTTTGAAGCAAGCAAATAAAGGAAGGCTGCTATCCATCAATACTGCAAATTCATGGCTTTTCCAAACAGAATGAATATTCTTTGGCATTCTCCGGGCAAAGCTATGAAGTCCTAGCACCACCACTGTTTGTAATGAACTAAGCACAATGCAGACTTTATATTCACGTGTTATTGCCAAAGTTTTATTTGCCAAAAGAGTAAATGTTGTATCACTTTAATATCAGACATGACCTGACTTGCAGGGTATATCCACAGGCATATTTAGAGATGGTTGGTTGGTCTTCCCAGTCTTTGTGAAGCATGTGAGTCTTTCATTATGAAAGAAAGTAGCTGCAAATGGAGAATGCACAAGTGGGTGTACAAGCGATGAAAAACTTACCCTGTGTATGCTGTAGCCTATTTCTACGACAATCTATATGTATTTTGTACATGTATTATAGGTCCTGAAGAATGAATTTGTATCCACAAATCTTTCAAAACAGATATAAACATATTAGAGACTTTTCTGAGATTCAGCCGATGTTTTCATTCTTTCTTTCCATACATCCTACTCATACCTTCTCCGTTTCCTTGGTAAAACACGTGCTGTTGAGAAAGTGCCTGTGCTTTGCTCACTGTTTTTAAAAGGAATTCTTAGAGCTCTAACGTCACCTTTGAAGCAGTCTTTGAAGCAGTGCAGTTTTGCCAGCAATTGATGGAGTGATTTTTGACAGCCTTTTTAGGCTGAGTTTTTGAAAGAGCATTCCATTTGCAAGAGAGAGTTTCTGAATTTGGAGCAATCTTTAGGGATGCAGAGTTAACCCCTTTGAAATACTGTCCATAGGATAACATTTTAAAATACTGAGGAATTTTATACTGGAGGAACTGTCAGCAAAAGATGGGTTGAGGCTTTATCTGTTCCTGAATAAAAAAAGCACAGATCTCCTAAATGCACCTCTTTGAACATTTGTTACAGAGGTTCTCAGATGACTGTATTGATGTAACAAAACATCCATTCTTCCTGAGATGCTCTGTGAAACAGGGATCTGAAGCTAATTGACTGAATATATGTTGCTTTAGTGAATTAATTTGCTTTCTTGAACTCGATCTACTATATAGCCAGTAGGGAGCTATCAGGCTACACGAAGGTTTTTGGTTTTTTCTCTGTGGCTCTCGGCATGTCAGATATCTCAGTGCAAAACTTAGAACCCAAAGACTTTCTGTGCATTAGCGATACTCCCCAAAGGCTGTAAACCAATGAGAGCACATTTGTAATCCAGCTGTAAAGTTTCTTCATCTGTGCAAGATGTAATGTGGAGAATAATCCTACTTAGGTTTCAGAAATGTTTTGTGAAGGGTCAAGGAGACGTTGGATTGTATAAATGGGATACCTGCGGCTGTGTTGTGCTATAGTTACATTTTTATTCTGTATATAATTATACTGCATATTGTAGGTGGTTGACAGATGGCATTTGTGGTAATATCTGTCAGAGCCGTAGTAAGTCATTTTGGGGTTCATGGGGAACCTTTGCAATGTAATGTAATGTAGTCTTTGGTCTTCATCCAACAGCCATTACCTTTAACTGACCTTCTGCCATGGGCTTTATTACTCTCTTTAAATACTGGCAGGAACTCACGGCTGTTGTGCCTCATCAGGGCTTGCCCTGCTTTCTGGCACCTCTACTAACCCTCACCAGTGTGAACTGATGAAACAGGCAAATATGGCAATGTATATTTTTCTGCTCCTGTAAAATTTCAACACAGTCATTATTTCTCTGGTGAATCCTGTCCCATTGCCTGGGTCACACTGTGTTACTTTAGCCCAGATTGTGCTGTGGCTGACCTGTAGCTTTGGTCAGCCTTGCCAGGTGCAAACACATGAATCACCTTAAAAAGCTGAGGGGAAAGAGAATATATCCAATATCTCCATTCTGTAGCCCTGTGTATCTTTACAGACAAAAAGAAGAAAGAATATTAGGCGGGGATGCCAGTGCTTTCATCTAATTTTTACTCTTTCGAAAAGGTGAGCGCTTAGGTACTGAGTGTAATATGAAGTCTGTTATTAATACCACTCAGCACCCAGGTATTTAGTTGGTGTCTGTGTGGTTTGTGTGTCAAAGAGCTGAGCAGTAATTTCTATATCCCCAAACTGGAAATAGAGAGAGAGTAGGAGGATGGATGGGCTTTTGGGTCTGGGCTTAGCTAAGTTTCTTGCCTTATTTGGGGCCAGTTACTTCCTCTTTCTGCTCCTGACTAGGAGGGAGAACTGTGCTTCCTTCCCACCCACTTTCCTCTCATACTAGTAATAAAAGGGGAAAGAAGATGCAGAGAAACTGGGACACAGCAATAGGGCTGCCCAGCTCAGAGAAGGTGCAGGAACATTAACTGGGTTTGAAGCATTTTGCATGCAACTTATGTTTTATACATGCAATATTTTGCGTTTCAGCATGTGTTCCTTGAGGAACAGGATTAGGCCTGATTCTCCACCTACATAAATTTAAATGCTTTCTAGGAAGGCAGTGGAATTATGCCAATATGAAGCCAATATAAGAGGACGGATTGTATATCTGTCCCTTCAATTGGACCTTTTCCTGCTGGTCCTTCTTTTCTGAGCCAAGACTCATCTCAGGAAATAAATCATACTTCCAAACTGAAAAACTGATCTTGCTTCCAAACATTACTTTGTGCTTATCTTCATTTTCGATTTCTGTTTACTGGTATTTATTATGTCACAGACTTACGGTTCAGCATCCAAATTCTTACCAACAGATGGCAAGGCAGGATGCACAGGAGTAGTAAAATAAACAGGATAAATACACAACTGCCCATATGTCTGAGAGGCTGATACACATTTATGACTTCAGAACAAAAGGATGTTGTCAGTGCTGTGCAGGGCTTCTCGCTGTTTTCTGCCTTGACCTAAAGCCTCTCACTCCATCACATTTTGCTCGGTTAAATTACAGTATATTTTGTCCTCTCTCTTCTGTTCCTGGATAGTTGTTTCCTTTAGTTATTTGCCTCCACTCCTGAAGTACATCAGCTCATTTTACCTTCAAAATGTTACAGTGGAAGGTGGCTCTCTTCTGGTCTTTGGTTCATATTTTTTCTTTCAGAGTGGTTGTTTCGGCTGTTTTGAGGGGTACAGAGAGGAGCTGGGGACCACATCAACATTTGAGATGGTGGCTTTCTCTGTATTGGAATTTATTATCATCTTAATGATAAGTGGCCTCTCTGATACCTCAAAATAGCAAGCCTCAGAGCAAGCTGCCTGCAGGATGGATGGCCCAGCCTAGACAGACTTTAGCTAGATTTCCCTTCAAATCCAGGAGCATTTTTGCCAGTTGTTGCCTGCTGCAGGTCAGATGCAGTAGAAGTGTTGAAGCAGTTCTTGATTTAGCCTGGCAGATAGTCCAGCCCCTCCTTCTGCTCCTTCTTGTGGCATCCTGTGGCCTTAACATCTTTGCTCTCATTCTCTTTTGGCCGTTCATTGCTGGAATGTTGTAACATTCCTTCTGCTAAAAAGATACCTTCTATATTAGCTTTTCAATGACCATGCAAGAGTCTTCCTTTAGAAAACCAGTAGATACTGCCCCAGGGAGAAATTTAAGATTCTAATTTCTTTTCTTAATTCTTGAGTTTCTCTGTGCCATCTTGTCAATGAATATACTTGACAAAAGGCATGAAGTTTGGGTTCTCTTTTCTCTGTCTGTTTTACTTTGTTTTCAAGGGGTTTATCCAGGCTCCTGCTTAGATTACAAGTAGCACTGCAAGTTCTTTTTCAATTTTCTTGCAAATAGTATATGTGAAGGAATGCTAGATTATAAACATGGTCACGATACAGAGAGACAGATGAAAGGAAAGCGCGTTATGGAATTACAGTATTTCCTGTGCAGATTGCCAGGCCCTGATACTAATTAACCTCTTTTATTGTTCTTTTTCAAGCATTCCGCCTTTTAATTGCTGTTTTGGAATTGTGCCACTTAGTTATGCCCTTTGAATGCTTCTCATTTAGCCAGTCCCATTAGCTTCATAATGCCAAATATTTCAAAGATACTAAGAAGCAATGAGCATCCCTTGTTTGAGTGGGAGAGGTACCCAGTTCAGTGAGGAATTACCACCCTTGTTTAGCTGCCAGGGGTGTTTTTTCAGATTTAGTTAATAACCATTTTTAAGTCACTGCCAATTCTTTACTGGAGGTTTCATATCAATTTTCTCGTATTTATACATTTCAAATAATGCAATTTTGTGTAGAATATGGATGACTGAATATTTTCTCCTGTCCAAATATATAGCTTTCAATAATGTTAGGATTGTTATTGTTTTACTTGCATCCCACAGGCATAGTTTATCTGCTGTTGCTGCAAGGCATTAAAAAGGAGCCATGGCATGTTGCAATTACGACTTGAAATAGGATCTTGCCGAAGCTATATTGCCTAAATATAATCAAATCTAAAATAGAACTTATTGCATACACCTATCTTAGAGCTGTGCATACCTATCTCATGGCTCACTGAGCATCAGTGACGGCTATTAGCAAGACACAGGATAATTTTATTGTAAGATCTGCCATGCTGTTGGGTTGTTTTCTTTAAAGGTCAGCCCCCAGCATTCAGCTGCCTGCAAGCAAATGGAATAGCAAGCTCCTAATGCTGGAATACCTTGTGACTATTTAGGCTGAGTTTCCAAAGGTAGCCAGATATGAAAGCTAGTAATATTCCTTTCTATCTGACTCACTAATGGCAATAGTGGGCTGTAATCATGTTTGTCTAGTGGATCTTCTAAACTCAGGTGAACCATAGCAGTGCTCTTTTGCATACTTGCGTACATTTTAATGCAAAACTGGCTGGAGTTGGTTTCTTTCTGTGCGTGTTTGTTTTTAGCAAGCTGATGAAGCAGCAAGTTGCATTATGTCACATCGCATTTTTATCCACATGGATCTTCAACAGGGTCAAAGCCCTCAGAGTCACTGAACAGAGCTCAGTTACTTGAGCCAGTGGAGTAAATAGTCCAGAGTGCATTGCTACTCTGCAGATACACCTCTGCTGATGGTGGGTAGGTTATTTGTTAGCAGTTATGACCTGCCAAAACTTTGGGAACTCAGTTTCCAGAGTGGGTTGCATAGGGAGAAGCCCAGACTTTTCATCGACTTCCTCCTCAGTTTACTGTCCCACGATCCCACTATGCCACCTGACATATACCTGGCTGGCAGCGGTTTATTCTGCACAATTAAATCTCAGCAACACTGTTAAGATTTTCAATCAAGTTTTATTTGATGAACTGTTGGAAAACATCAGTATCAAGCAAAGCTATCCTAAACATGGTAAAATATCAATTAATAAATCAGGAAACTAAGTAACTGTTTGGAAATGCCTTCTTAAACCAATGGTTGCTAACTGTAATCAGTTGGGTGCTTATCCTCACCTTCCTGCCAGCAGGCAGCAGAGCATCAATTATTTGCCATTACAGCAGTTTTGGGTTTACCAGTGTGCTCTTTGCAGACAAACCAACTTCTTCCCAATGGACCGGTAGGATGCAGACGGCTTCAATCCAAAAGCCCCTCTACATTTATGCATGTGCTGAACCTGAGCCAATAAACCTGGCAAGAGGCTGAGTTTCTTGGCTCAGGCTTTGCGCTGCTTGGATCTGCCCACCCTGCATTTGGATCAGAGCTGGTCCACGTCCCCCCAGCTCTGCCTGCTGCGAAAACACGTTTTTGTCTGTCAACAAAAGATGCTCTGAGATGACAAGTGGCTGTTTCAAAGGCTGTGGCTTAGGAACTCATATTTCCAGTGAAGTTTTGTCTTTGAACATTGCATTGGGAGTCAACAAGATTCAATTTTTTAGGTTACTTAGGTGTTTTCCAAAAATATTTACCCAAGACTATCTGCTAATCATGAGATTTAAATTCCTGTGGCTGTCCTCAGTAGACAGAAGGTTTGCTGCAGAGGTTGGTAAGCATTTCTCCT
>JBCJKH010032651.1:0-22892 GCA_039877255.1 Loriculus beryllinus
ACAGGCTACGTATTGCTCTTACAGAGTTAAAACATACAGAGCGATTATTATCAGAGTCTAATTAAGTACATGAAAATGAGCAGCTACCATTTTCTTCTCTATACTTTCTCCAGTATGCAGGGCTTACTAATTTGCATGTGACAAAATTAATGCCTAGTAGATGGATGCAAACAGCATTTCATAGTTCTCCCTTTGTTTTAACAAGCCTGTCCTAAGATGTGATGAATATATGGTCCCTGAGCTCCAGATACCCCCTCACATGGGGAAAAGGGTGTTGCAGGCACTGGCAACAGCTTTTGGGTTGTCAAAATGCAACTGAACAGGCCCTGGCAGACAGCACTACTTCTGCTGGTTAGCAATGAGCCCTGAGGGAAAGAGTGCAAGAGTGTTTTGGCAGAGTCACCATTAGATGCACAAGGGCCCCAAGCAGAGGCTAAGGGAGAACCCCTGCTTTCTCCTTTGAACTCATGGGCAACCTGTCCTGCTGCCTGTCCCCTGCCCTTGTGCAGGAAGCAGGGCTGGTGGCCCAGGGTGCGGTGCCTTTGCTTGGCTCTCAGGCAGAGCTGCGCGGCCTCTGTGCAGGGGGAAGAGTCTGCCCTATGACGTGAACTGTGATTTGGGTAATCATTCATAATTATAGTTAATGATAGTAGTGTCTGGGCACCCCTGCCAGAGCCAGGACCCCATTGTGCTTGGCATTGTGCAAACACTTAGCACATACATAAGACATTGCACTCAAAACACCCTAAAATGCCTGGCAATCTGACAGCAGCACCTTAAATGAGCGTGGAGATAAAGCTACCTGGCCTGCTTCAGCAATCTGAAGGGAGCTCAGAAGGTTGGAGGTGTGCGGGTGGCTGTTCTGGCTGTGAATGGTCCTGCAGAGCTGGTGAATTCTTTCTGGTGAAGACTCAATGCGTTGGGCAATTTTTGTCAGCGTGAAACTATTTGTGGGTTGAGGTTGACTGCCATGAATAGCGTCAGGAGTAGAGGGCTAGGGTCACAGAGCTGATGGAGGAAGAGTGTCCTGTTTAACCAACAGTTCACAGGAAGAAATGCAATGTACAGGAGAGGGTGGCCTGCTCTGGGAGAGCTGATCCTGCACCCTCTCCTTCTTTTTGCTTGCTGCCTCTCAGTTAATCCAGAAGACAGGGGCTGAGGGCCAGGTCTCTCATTCCTGTTTGCACTGTCTTCTTTGTGCAAATAATTAACCATTAATTGGAGCAGCGTTGAGTGTCCTGCATGTCACACCTTCTAGGAGAATGTTTTAACTAGCATGTCAGAAGTCATTCTTCACACACTTCCTCCATGACTATCTGGATGTTTTGTAAGAAATGGGATAGCTCCAAGAGGAGAAGACTAAGCTGCCTCTGCTGAAAAGTATCTACAAAAATGTCCTGGGTTAAAGTCCTCACATGTAAACCTTTGCCTTGAACCACTGGAGGCTTTAGAGCTCCGCTAGTATATTCCACCTCTCCAGTCACTGTTAGCCATGGGGTTATAAATACATCGAGGTGTGTCTCTCCCGTAGGAGCTGCTCTGCTTATGTTAAAGTACTTACACAGTCATGTAGCAAGAGAATGCAATAGCTTCAGAGTCATGACAATGAGGCCAGCCTGCTGGCAAATGGAGTAGATGGTATTCAGTGTGGCTCCAATTTGGCCAAATTGTCTGTCCAGAGTAACAAGAGTGACTGTAGTATTCTCATCTGAGGGTATCCTCATGGCCTTCTTGGTTATTCACCCCAGAGACAGAGATGAGCATTAAAACTTGCCTCACAGCTTTTCTCCTGGTGTTTTGAGTGAGAAGGATATTGACACCCCCATCCCTGATGTGTTTATGAGCCTGAACATAAGGAGATACTTTTTTATTCTGAGGGCGACCAAACACTGGTGCAGGTTGACAAGAGAGGTTGTTAGAGTTTCCATCCTTGGAGATATTTAAAAGCTGCCTGGACATGGACCTGAGCAACTGGGTCTAGATGGCTCTGACTGAGCAGGGGGGGTGGACCAGATGATTTCCAGGGGTTTTTTCCAGCCTCAAGCATTCTGGGATTCTGTGATCTGTCCTTTTCAGTTCCTTAGGATCTTTCAAAATTTCCCAAAATCAAACAGTTAATTTTCAGTCAAATGCAGCTTTTCCTGTTGAATGAAATGACATTTTACAGGTTTTTATTTTCAGTAAGACCAATTAGATTATTTTAATTCCCTTTCTATCCAAACCAAGATGCTTCCACCCTACATTTTTTCAGCCCAGCAGCTCAGCTGATAAAGCTTGTTATTTGCACAGCCCTAAGGCTACATTAAACTAAAGGTACACAAACACCTCTACTTCTCTGCTGAAGTGGGATTTTCAAAAGGACTTTCTAGGGCTCTGACTTTACAGTGTAAGGACCAGATGCCTGCTCAGTGCGGTAATGTGGTATGTTGACGGACAGCCTTACCATGATCATTAGAACAACAGCCCAGACGTGCACGACGCTTTTGAGAGCAAGCTATACACCATGACCCTGCCCTCAGGAGTTTTTAATCTTATACAGTCATTATAGCAAAGAGGACAGTAAAGGATGGGCAGGGTGTGTGTATGTGTGCATATGAATGCCAAAGATTTTTGCAACAGGAGAAGATGAGAGAAAATGTTCCTGCTACAGGTACATCTTGGTTGCTTGTATTTTTCTGTTACACAGCGTGACCTTTTCTTCAGTGGCCCACGTGAGCTTGACTGGGAACAGTTTGAAGGTAACAAAGGAGATGCATAACACAGCATGGGACCAGGCAGGTGTTCCTGCCATGGGGCAAGGACAGATGCCAGGTTATCTGTGAGTGGGGAGTGCCAAGCTGCTGAAAAGTAAGGTACAGAACAGAGGACAGAAAGCTTTGGCAGAAAACAGGCATAGTAGATTTTTTAAGGAATTGTTTAATAGTTGTGGCAATTAAGAAAAAATTGATGGTCTATGTTTCTTTACAGAGTGGTAGTTTAGTACAACTTTGCAGCCAAGTTCACATCACACTTCACTCTACAGGAATTGACTTCAGTGGGTTTTGGATCAGGCGTTTGGAACAGGCCTGGAGCAGAGTCTGTCAGCCCATTAAAAGCAAAAAAAAAAGAAAAGGATCGTGAATCAATCCTCCCCATATCTGCTCCAGATTCTGAATCAAAACCATCCCTTGGTTCATCTGATTGCCAGAGAAAAGGGAAAAAAGACGACAATGAAATAAAAGTCCTTCTGTGTCTGTGGAAAGACTTTTTCATCTGCAGTACCTCCAACTTCTTGGGAACTACCTGGCATGTGCCTTAAATAAATGCACTTCTTTGCAAAGATTTACAGTAAGCATAGCTTATGTCTGCCAGCCTCCAACACTATGCCTACACTTTGCTCAGAGCTGCAATCACAGCATGTGAGACGCACTGAAACCAGCTTTCATCTAGCACTAACAATAGCCAGGAAGATATGGTGGGTTAAGCTTCATGGCTCTCATTCCCTCCTTCCAAAACACATATGGAGCTCCTTCCACAGCCTGCACAGCTGCAGATTCCCTGCCATACTCTTGAAGCTAGCTAGAACATGACCGCGCTGCCGTCACACCTCTGATTACTGAACCGTCTACAATGCCCTGGCAGTGTTATGGATGAAGCCTATTTACCTAAGACACATTCTTGGCCTGCCACTGCATTTCCACCATTACTGCTCCACATCTTGGTGGAGTCACTCCTGGGTTACATAAATATAATTGAAATCAGAATCAGACCTGCTGATCCTCATTATTTTGTTGTTTTTCATACCAAGATGGCTGTCTTCAATCATCTACAGGGCACACAGGACCTGAACTACCAGGTCTCTCTGGCTTTATTCTTTATGAATGGTATTTCTGCTATATGGAAGCCTGTCACAGGTCTGTGCATGTCTAACTGATGCACATAAATGATGGAGATCCTGGCACAGTTTCATTCACAGTAAATTAAGACTCAGTTAAGTTTTGTTGATTGTAACTGATCAGAGACCCTTTGCAGTCTTGCCTAATGGCCTCATACCTGTTGTAACTGAAGCTTTATTACCACATCACACAAAAGATGGTCCCAGCCCCAGTCAGAAAAATAACATACAGCTTACAAAGGATAATGTGAAACTACAATCTAGAAAAGCAGGGTGTGCCAAATGCAGGTCACTATCTTTCTGTCACTCATCTCTTTCTCTTTTACATCCTACATTTATGCATCTCCTTAGGTCTTCCTTTAACCTCCACATTCATCACTTCTGAAGGCTAGTGGAGGATGAATGAACAGCAGGTCCCAGAGCAGGTGTGGGTGCATTTTTAGAGGCAAAGGACTGCAGTCAAGTGTGACAGAAGCAGTAATGCTTCTTTCTCTGCTTGGCAACAAGCAGGGCTGGGACATTTAGAAAGTTGTGATGATGAAAGTGTTTGGAATGATGTTTTTCTAAGCTATTGTATTCAGCTCAACTGCAACAAATTATAGAGAAATATAACGAACTAACTAAATAAACAGTGTCAGCAAGGTAGATGTTGGATGAGATGCTATGATGTCGGATAAATAATAGGAGATGAAAACATAATTATAGGTCAGATTGCTTCCTTCCACTGAAAGCAGCTCTTGAGTTCCCCCTGCAGAATTTTCATAGTTTCCTCTACTGGGTGGGTGGGATTTGCAGGACTTGTGACAACCTGTTGATACACTCAGGAATTTCCAGACATCTGCTATTTGTAATAATTTTTTGCCCCTCCTTGCAGTTCTCTAGTCCTTTCAGCTTTGCGGCTGTGTGATTTCAGCAGAGTTGTTCTGCTGGGGCATTTACCTGTATCTCCTTTTTCTGAGCCCCTTTCTTCTTCTGGGCTGCCACACTTGGACTGTGGAAAAGTTAGAGCAGCCTGTTGACATTTAGCTGACTTTCTTATGGGACCATGGATGTATGGAATGGATAAAATCCCTCTCCCACACACAGAATTGCTCTACAATTTCTACCCTTTCTTTCTGTACATGTCCTTCAAACTAAAGAGCTCTGGGCCAGCTTGGGGAAACCCTGATAATGCTGTGAGATGGCTGCCTCTCTGAGGTGAGTCAACAGCCTTAGACATGAGCAGACACACACGATGTATGTGGTCTTCTGGGCTGTAAGACACATGGTTTTACTGACAACAGACTTCATAGTAACAAACAGAATTCTTGTGTAGAACGAGCTGACATGACCATTTAATTTTGGCTGCACAATCCTTTGCTTTCACAATTTTATGAAACAGAGAATGGGGATTTGTCAAGGGATTCTAAAACAAGTCTCTGATTGCCTCCCCAAGGTTTGTATGTAGAATCATTTTGAGAGGTAGTTTCAAACTTGCTTACTCAGCTCATTACCCATAAATTTTACCCACCCCATGATCTACACCCACACCTACATGGTGTTCCATCCCCATTAAAATGAATCAAAACAAATCAGAAGAAAATTACACATAATGAGTGGGAAGGCTCACTTTCTCCTCTTAAACTGCTTGCAAGCATTTTGCAGGAAGAGGTAATACTTCTGATATGCATTCAAGGATGAGCACAAGGGGAAAAATAATAGCTTTACACAGCAAATCTTGTTTGAAGGGTGCTCCAAGACTCGTGTATGCTGTGTACATATGGGACCAATCATTCATTGCTGTCTTAGAGGAGGAATGAAGCAAAGTCCCATGCCAGCAACACTCTGAAACAAACCTGCTGAATGGATGTTTCTTTCCAGAGTCATTATATAATAGTTCATAGAGATTTGAATACTTAAAACAGGTGGTTGGAAAATAAAAAAATAAATTAAAAAATGATGTCTGAAATGCCACTACCAGAAAAAAGTATTTCTCCACCTCTGTACTTGACAGACCTTCCTCACTCTTTACTGATCTCTGCTAGACACAAAAATGAACATCTTATCTTTTGCTCCCATCATATTCATTTGGCCCACACAACCACAGATGATTGGTATGAAAGATCTGCTGGCTTCTACAGCATTGGAATGCCTCCACCCAATCTAGGCCTAACTTTCAAATCTAGGTCCCAAACCTATCATTAGCTACAATAAACTGGCTGAAATGAAATTCTGGCTATGCCTCCAATGCAAAATATTTGGGTAGCTGTAACCAAAGGCAGAATGGGAAAATAATTGTTGACTACTTTGTAGAACTCAAAGAGGGTTCCTAGGCCCTCACAAAAACATAGGAATGTTATGCTTTTCTCTGCAGAAGCAGAGAAAAAATTTCAAGAGAATATACATGATGTGAGAGGGGTAATCTGAGGGATATTTTGTGATGCTGTTACATGTCCAGGAGATACCACTAAACTGACACAGAAGGGCTTCACAGAAGGTTGAGTCATGGGTAATATTCAGCTAAGTAATGACGTATTTTGAAAACAAGGACAAAGAATCTGAACTTGCCACAAAGTCTGAACAGAATGCGGCCAAGGAGCCTTTGTTGGTGGCAATAATTCTCCAGTTGGGAATTACACAGCTTTGACTTTCTGATCAGTATGTTTGTGCAGCATTGAGGCCTAAACACCCTGAATTTTGTAAATATCAAATGATTGTGGCTATTCTTGAAGATTGAAGAGATGCAGAAAACAAAGCAGCGTTTTTCTGACTGTGTCAATTTGTGCTAAAAAAATCAACATTTGAGACCTGCAAATTAAAAAGAAAGCTATTTCTTTATATTTTTTAAAATTTGAAGTTGCGGCCTCAGAAAGGGATATTTTCATCACTTTGGATAGTTAATCAGAAAAGCACAACCTAGTGAACCATTTGCTATTTGACTCTTTTGTTTACAGTTGTATTGAATTTACTACCCCAAAAGCACACTACACTTTACATCTCTGATGATATTCTACGTATGCCTATTTTAAAGAGCCAGCCTGCTCTAAAAGTCTGCTCTTTTGGTTGCTGTCTCAGTGATTGTTATGATAAAGCCTTGGCCAGCTTCTTTCTTAGCTGTGATAGTGGCCTGTTCCTGCCAGCCTCATGGTCTATTCAGTGCTTGAATAGTTCTGCCCATGAAGGCAGTGGTAAGGGAGATAGGAGTGCTTAGATCTCATCCACATATGACCCAAATGCTTTCCTTCTCCCTCCGCTATTCCTGAGTGCTGTAGATTTGTATAATGTCCTTCAGATGTCAAAGCCTTTTGGGCAATTGGCAGCAACTCAGAGATGGTAAACCTGTGAAGAAGCAAAGAGCTAAATCCTTTCCTCTTTTACAGTTCGCAAACACCTCTCTCTTTCTCTCTCTCTCTGATCTTAAGTCCTGAGGCTTTCTTTGCTGTGGTTTGAACTACAGTTTAAAATGTTTCAATTGTCATCTTGCATTGTGATGCATCACATGGTGCCCCAGCCACAAAAAGGCCTAGTAATTTGGTTTCATCCTGTCACTGATTTTGATGTGTCTGGTGCAGCTGGATGTGGTCATGTCACGGGTTCCAACATTATCTTTAACAGGAAAACAAATGTCAAGAGAGAAATACTATTGTCTTACAATTAGTTTTAAAAAAATCAGACTTTGGAGAACAGTACCATTCTCAGGTCTGTATGCCTGTACAAGGAAGTTTAAGATAAAGTTAACATTTGACATGCACAGCCATTGCTTAGGGGAAAGAAAATCAACCCTGAGACTTCAGAAGAACAGAGGATCTGATAATAGAGTTCTCAGGTAAAACCTATTTGTAAAGTTGCAATGCGTACAGCAAGGTAGACTGGGTCTTCCACCACCCATTATTATTGCCTGTGCTTGGAAAAAAAAGACTGCCCTATCAGCCTGCTTTGACTGGAATTGAGGATGGCCTGCTGTAATTTGAGATTGTCTTCCTTCTTGGTTAAATAAGAACGAAGGGGACTCAGCAAAGCAGATCTACTGCCAGGTCAGATATTTTAGGGCTGGGGGAGCTTTTTAATTCTAGCAATGAAAGAATTTAACAGGTTTACTCACCTTGGTTGGAGGAAACAAAATGGAAACTCCAGTAGTGAATCCTCCCTTCTGCGTTTCCCCAGTACTTTTACGGCCTGTATAGCCCTCCCATTCCTACAGGCGTGGGAATATTTCCAAGTGTACTGCTAGAGGAAAAATGGTGAATTCTCTTGTTGAGAAAAAAAGGATTTTTCTAAGAAACTTGAGGAAGAAAAGACATTGTAGCTCTCATTATTCTTAAAAAAAAGAAAAGAACAATACAAAATGTGTAGAGAACGACTAGTCTAAATGTACTGAAACTCTCCAGTGGTTTAACAGACAGGATTGTTTCTCAGCTATCTGGTATTATGTCTTGATTTGTCTAATGCAGGATCACATTGTGGATCTGGTTTCAAACTTTGGAAGCAGAAGTTGTTTGTCTTCAGGCCTTTAGTAACCATGTTGTAGGGCAAAGGGCTAATTTTGGAAGAAGCTGCAAAGTGGCAGATGTCTCATGAGTGGTTTTACTTCATGTTTGCATATTATTTAGATAAAATGTCATTTGGATTTTGGTTCAATCTCAGTGAAAAGTAATTTCTGTAGATTTCTGTTCTGGCAAATGAGACAGACATATCAGGAAGCTAACGTACCAATGAGATTTTATTAGAATCAAGTCAGTGGATATGTCCTGTTTTCGGAAGAGCCCTGTAATATTCTTCAGTAAGCAGGAGATCTCAGCTTCTCAAAAGAGAGTGTCACTAATATGAGGCTTTTATTAAGCTGAAATCCTTGCATGTTTCTTGGCTAGAGGTAATCAGGACCAAGGCTAACATTTTCTATGATCAGACAAATGAGAAAAGAGAGTCTTGCATTCCTGCTTCAGTTGGTGCTCTGTGAAACAACGCTTTCTTTCTTCATTTGGAAGAACCTTTATCAATGTACTGGAGCCAAAGAAAACTTCAACTTTGGAAACAATTAGATTGGGATTGAGATTCAAAAGCAGGAATTTGGGCCTAGCCCTACTTGTATCCTATTTTCAAAAAGAAACATGAAATTTCCACATTTCCAAATTACAGCTGAATGAAAAGAATCATAAAATCATTTCCTATATATTTATTTCAATGTTTGCATGGATTTAATTCAGCAATGTTGAGCTTCTGTTGTATTGAATCAGTGGGAAGCACTTACATTCTGGGTCTGGGATTTACACAGGCATGTAGAGCACCCATTTAGCAGAATTTATTAAATCAGTGCAAGGACCTTTTGTAAATACTCCCTTTGGAAGCTATGCCACTTCACTCTGTAGAGGTGGATCTTTTGATTATTTGCATTTTTGTTTCTACTAACTTATTCTCAGTTGAGGCAACCTTTTAATCTCCAGTAAAAATGCCCATGTAAATTTTGTAGAGATATGCATCAGTTTCTGAAAGATTTTTTTCCTCAGTCTGATACCTACAATAAGAAAATTGACTGCAGGTACTGATATCTGCTGAAAGTTAACTGTAAGGATAATCTTAAAATCAAATTGCTACATTTGTACACTTGTACACAATAAAGATCATTCTGAAAGTATTTGTGTTCTTATCCTGTCAGATAATAGAAGCAATTCCAATCGATTTATTTGACCATTCTTAATGACACCAGCTCTGACTAATAGATATCAGGTATTCTTGATAGGCTAAGCTATGAAAGGCTAGGCATTTTTTCATCCTCAATTTTAAAACACGCACAATTTGAGAGCTATTTAACAAGCACTATTGAATCATTATTATCAGTGTTTGGTTTTAGACATTCTCAGAGCAGAGGAGAAAAACCATTGGGTTGCAATGTCATGATGAAAAATTTGAATCTGTATACTAAATAATCTTATTACCTCTTAAAATTAGAAAGAAAAGTAAGTTCAAAGCCATTGCCCTCCTGCTTTTCTAATCATGTCAGATGGTTTGGAACTGATTTGCTGAGAAACAGTGGTAAAAAGAATAGAAGAACGTGGTTCTTCCCTGTCAGTGAGGCACAGCAGCAAAGTGAGATCAGAAAAAGATGCTGCATTTCTCAGACTCACCTTATTGTGACAGGAGACAAATGCGGCAAGAGGATAAAACTAAGGTTATTTTCAGACTATTCTTAGAATACATACTGCTAATTCATCTTTGTTAAAAATATAGGCAAATGGTTATATACAGTTTTATTGGCAGTAAAGCTTATGTCTGAAGCCAATTTTTCCCTTTTATTTTACAGACTACAAATACTTCCACGTTCTTATTACTAAAGATGTAAAAGCATTGATAGAAACATTTGAAAACTATTAGAGTCATTTACAGAATTAATGTGGCTGTGCTTTGATCCCTATTAAAATGTATTAGATCCTATCAACTGTAGTTGGATTCAAGGGCAGAAAAAATTGCCAAAACAAGAAGGGCCGTAGCTGAGAAAGTGGCAGAGCTGTTAAGAACAGGAGAACTGGGATAACTGAAAAGGCTTATAGACCTCTTTTGGCTACCTTTCTGGGCATTCTGCAGCTTCATTCAGAGTGGCACTTTAGAGCTGATTATGACTATGAAATAATTTCTCAGTCCCAAAGTAACTGTTCATAGCTTTTCTTCACTTCATTGCACTGCTCACGAATGCTGAAGGATATTCTAATATCCTGCAGATGTAAAAGCCTCCATTAGAAACAGGCAACTAATAGCAGTGGGAAAATGAATGAGTTTTTGAGGGCACAGATGGGATTTTCTGTAGTTTGGGTTCGGCTGCACAACCCAAAGGCTAAAAGTAATATAATTTAGGAACTGGAACACAGACCTTTCACTATTCGTTCAATGTGGATATCAAATAATACAGATTCCTTCCTGAGTTCATTTTTCCATGATCTGCTCCCAAAATGGTGGGCTGAACAGGTACTACAGGCCAGTGCCCACTTGCCCACACTTGGTCTCAATGCAATTAACTCCTTCTGCTGGCACATAAGTCCACAGCTTATAACACAGGACGGTCTAAAACTGTCTGGCCAATGTGTACATACAGCAGAAGAGTTCCAGCCCAGTAGGTGGGAATGCCACATGTCCTATCAAGCTTGAATTAACATAGTTCAGGTTTATTGTGTCATAGGTGTTGCCAGCATGTCTGATACACCTGAATGTGGACGTGTCACAGCACAAGTTCACGCAGTATGAATGACGACACAATGCAATAAGCTATAATATTACAAGGGTTATGCAATGTTCTCAGTACCAAAGAGAATAAATCTTGTATTGAAAAACAAAGCAGGAGGTTTTGTTTGACTGTTACTAGCTTTTTAAACTGGGTTAAAATATCAGGTTTTTCCACTTACAGGCGAAAGTGCTTGTTATGGCAATGTTCGTCTGAAATAATCAAGACAAAAAGTACCCCTTTTTTTTTTCTTAAAGAAAAACCCTGAGTCCCCTTTCAGGAAAGGAAGACCTGGTTGTCAGAAGCAATTCACACACCCCTCTTTTAAATCCATTGCCTGTTTTTACTTGTGCTGTTCAGGGCTCTTCAGCCTTTATTTAACAAGGTTACGTAAGGAGAGGTGGGGGAGGAGGTGGCATATTGTATTGGCAAGAAAACAACAGGCTATTTACGTGTCATATATTTAGCAACAGAGCAGTTTGGGTAACCTAGCTTCAGTTGTCTTGGAATAATGAATACATTTGATTAAGGGCACAAGCTGAGGGGCTGTAAGGGTTTGTCATTCTCCAGCAGCTGCTTCTTTCAGGCATCCAGACCATCCTTCATGTGCTTTTGTTGGCAACAGAAGTCCTTGGCACCACCATGACCATTTGCTTGTTTTTTTTTCAGAGATGTAGCCAAAAAGCCCTTATTGTCAACTGCATTCTGCAAAGATAGCAAAAGTGCCTTCCCCTAAGGGAAACAGAGTGCAAGGAGTGGGACAAAACCAAGCAAAGGCAAATAATGAATGGTTATCAGGCATATTTCTTAATAGCGATTTCTATTGTGCTGTAGATCAGACTCCAAAGGGAAGGGTCAGAACTTTCTGTTTTGCAAGCATGATAATTCAAGTGGACAGAGCATTTAAATTCCAGTGTGGTAGTAAATAATTGGCAGGAACATGATAGAAATGGTCAGCTACTGAAAGTCCTATTCTAATTTTTAGGGTTCTATTAAATATCAGTTTTGCAGATTAAAAATCCAGAAGACGATAAAGTTCAGTCAGCTGTGGATGCAAATGGGAAGTGTACTAGGGAGTGAACCAAGAGCTCGCCAGAGTTAGCAAGTCCACACTCGCTGGGGGGGGGACTGTTTTACTCTGTCTGAATTGTGCCTTTTTGTGGTTTAACTCAGCCATGTGTCCCTAGGGGTGCTATTATAAAATAGCAATGGTGGAATGCTGTGTGTGGAAGAGTTATTGCAGAATAACTATTTCAGGCTGTTTTTCTGCGTAGACAATCCTTATTACTATATTTTGACAAGAAGATGCACCTAAACTGATCTCTTTTACTTGATACCTAAGGAGTTTTTAGATTTGCCTATGTAAATAAAGGCTTTCCTGAGAAGCTAGTGCTTGCAAATATTTACCTAAGCGTACTGCGATGTCTGAAAATAGAGGAGCAAGGGCTCCACATTAATGCAAATGTATTTATTTCACATATCATGCACCAGTGCTACTTACTTTCAACCCTATGTTTAGACTCTGAACTGAGGTGCCAGATGTGAGGGTTATACCTTGTAGGTCTCTCTATAGCAGGACTACTCAATATATTTTTCTAAGCTCGTCTGGGGAATTTAACAATGGTTTAATAACATACTATAAAGTCCTGCTCAGCAGGAATCGGTATATTGGCCCCATGTCTATAGCTCTTTGAGATGAGAGGAGAGAGCCTAAGATCTCTTGCATGAATAATGTGTGAATCATGTTTTGGGAACTTTGGGGAGGCCTGGGCAAGATTTAAACCTTAAATCTTTAAAACCTAGATCTGTAGTAACTATAGCAAGGGAACACTCTTTGATATCTGATCTACGGTGAGCTGGATGACCCTCTAGCACCCACTTATCCACAACCATCCAACTGATAGTTACTAGAGGGGGATGTGTAAAGTTGAGCAGGACTTAAGCAGAGCCCTTTGGCTGATAGGTGCCCTCATGAAGTGCCTAAACTGAGGAGGGGTAAGTCAGGGTGCTCACATACCAGAGGCATTAGGATGTGCAATGCACTGAGGGAGATCTTTGATATTAATGACCAAATATTTATTTTTTTGGCAATATATGTCAAATAAATGATTCTGACTTACCTTGGTTTAGTATGTATTTGATGATGATATGTAAATGTTTTATGTGAAGTGAAAGGGGTGTTTTATAAAAGTAACTTGATACTGTTCTGGTCAAAATGAACTTTTTGTGTGTGTGTGTGTGTCCCCCTCCCCCCAGATGAAGAAATACTGACATTTAAATATTACTTATCCTAACTAGCCTTATATGAAAGCAGAAATCTTCATCTGAGGGAGGATTTACGCAATCTCTGGTTTTGTCAACCTTTAAAAAAGAACTCATAGTATTTAGTTTAGAGAGCTAAAAGCTACAACGTATTTTTGCAGTACTTTCAAAAAGTCAATTTTCAATCAGCTTTAGAGTGGACATCTCTAACAAATGACAAGAGGTCATGTTTGAAACTTTGCATGCAACAAATTCCTGACTCTTTTCCTGATTCCCTCCCATTTATACTTGAAGCCTTGTATACTTGTGTGTATACCCAGCAAGAGGAAGGGTGAGATTGTTTTATGCATCTTCTCCAGGAAATCAGGGAGACTTCGAGACTGAAACTGGAAAAGGACCAGGAAAGTCAGCTGAATGCTGCATTATGCCAAGAGGCTTTCATCCTGCCCTTCTGTCAACTAGGGCAGGATGAGATGCAATGAGTTGGCATAAAGCTCAGGTCAAAAGTTAAAAGTTGGCCATTCCTAGAATTTTTGATACTTGGGCCTGAGATTACTTTTTGGACCCCAAACAAACGTTCTTTCTCTGACTGAAGTACATGTACATACTGTATGTATGTATTTACGTATGTATAATCATTGCAAGAAAGGTTAGCCCTAAATTCTGAGACCAAATGTATATCAGTGAGGCAGTGGTGAGAACATCCCATTACATCTGGCCTACTTTAAACATACTCGAGGTCAGGTCAGATATAACTTTAATATGCAAAGTTGTTTGCTTTATTTACCAAAAAGCAAATCCATCCTTTAATGACTGGAAGCTGAACACTAACGTAAGCAGAACTGGAGTGTCAGATGATGTTGAAAGCTGATTATATAACTTGTACTTTTAGTTTCATAATTAAAATTTTATAGGGTGAAAATACCTATTCACTCCATCTACTGTAAATGCAGTAAGTGAATGCAGATGGACTGGATCTTTATTAACCACTGAATGATGGGTTGCATTCACACCTGTATCTGAGCCAAACCTTTGCTCCTTTGTACTGAAGACTGACAGTGGATGTGATTGCTCTCTATTATTATAACTGGAGGTAAGTACACAGGAAGGAGGAGCATTTAGATTAAAATACAGAGTAAGGTGTCAAACAACTGGATATAAACTTGGAACAGATAAATTCTGGATGAAGTCAGGAGAGCGAAGTTTTTATAACAAGCTTTCAGCTGGAAGTGTAGGCATGAAAATGCATCTCAGTTTAAACTGGACCTTAATAACCTCACAGGTACTATTATATTGGTTCCTGATGACAGCAGGGTACTGTACATGGGGACCCAGGCAGCTCCAGTGACATGGCTCTGTTCTTTGATTTCTGGGTATCATTTCTTACATGCAAAGGCACTAGTATCTCTCTGGATATACTTGATGATTATTAGTACAGGTAGCTGTTTGATCTCTTTCTGTGAGAAATGTGTGCTGAGTCTCATGGACATGGCACAGAAGGACAGATTAGAAAGGGATCTGTTTGGGAAACTTCAATAAAAAAGTTTTTAAAATGCAGGTCTGCCTTCTTAAGCTTGATGGTACCAGTGATATTCTTCTAAGTTTCTTGGCCATTATCGTGTCAATGAATAAAGTGTGCTACAGAAAGAGTCAGAGCCAGTTGTTCAGCGTGCAAATGAATTTTATCTGATAAGCAGTGTTGCTTGTCTGCTTGTATACAAGGTCAGTGAGAAAAACAATTCAGTAATGTAAATTCATAATTTCCCAATTATTCGTATGATATAAACTCCACCCACACAACAATTCCATCTCTTCCTTTCTCCTTTTTTTGACCTGTATAATAGTGCTAGGTTTGTTTCATTCATGCTTGAAAAAGAGCACACTGCAAGGACATGTTCACCAGACCTACTGTGTCACTGGGGCCATCCAGAGCCTGGGAGTGACTTCTCAGCTCTGCTCCAGCTGCTGCAATGTGCAGGTCAATCTGCCAGTCTGGGGTTGTTGCAGGCTGTAGAGATGATTCTGCCCCACTCACTCCATATGCCTTCCCCCTGCTACTGCACCAAGGCCTGGGAGCAGATGTTCGTAGCAAACTTCAAACACAGCAGGGGCCAGGAGCTGGGCCAGCAAGTGCAGCAGCTTGCCTCCCCCAGTATTTCTTGCCTTTCCTTAAACAAATAACCGTAATAAAAAAGACCAGCATATCTGGCCTATATAATATGGACTTCAGCAGTTTCCAATTTCAGTGGTACACCACTCTCTTCAGCAAACCACACTTCATGATTGCTAGTGCTGCTGTATGTGTCTGGAAGTGAAACTGTCCTAAGCAATGTCTCCTGAAATGTCCATGGTCTAGGAACAGAATGGATAAAATAGATTCAAATAGGTAAATCAGAAATGTTTTGTTGACTTTCCTGCTCAACACAAGGGGAACCTTAAGGGATAAGTTTTGGTATGGGGAGAAAGGCTATGTCCTAATCTTAATAAGTCAGTGTAATTCGTGCATTATGGGGATGGACAGCTGAGGTCATAGTAGAAAAAGCAACAATGAATGATCTGACAGGGAAGGAGGAGCCTTTCTTCTCCTTCTCCTTGGATGTTTTTCTTCCTGTGACCTTGCCTTCTGACCATACAGATTTATTTGAGTACAGTTTGCTACCAGTTGCCCCACCTTTGAAAACAGCCCTCAGACTGGCTGCCAGTGCCTCTTTGCATGCTTCATGCTGCAATGCTCAGTTAATGAGTGGGTACGTGACCTGTTTCTTTTCAGCACTACAGCTGTTTCACAACCCCTAAGCAATGTAGCTCCCTGCCAGGTTGCCTGTCATTTTTGGAGAAAGTATTGCTGGGAACAGTGGGGCAAAACAGGTAATGTTTCTCTCCTCACCATGTAGCCTCTTCCAAGCAGGAAAGCTGGCACCTGCAAATATGTTTCCAGATAATTGCACCAGACTGGCTTGTGTCTTACAGCAAAGTGCCAGCTCATCCAAACTGCAAGTGTCACAGGTTTGCCTGCTGCTTGAGTAATTCGCTGCCACCTCTGCGCCTCTGCACAGAGATCTTGGCTGAAGTCTGCTGGCAAAGCTGTGCAGGAGATTTCCTGGTTACATGAGGAGTCTCTTGAGTCAAGGCTGGGTTGAGCACGCATGTCATAGGGAGCCAACCTGAGGAGACACAACTGGGGGATGTGGACTCTAGCTCCAGCCATCCTGCCATTAAAGGCAAAATGTGAACTGAAAGTGATAATGAATTCTAACAAGCAAAAATTTTAGGATTTCTGCCTCTTCCCTCCCCTTGTTTCCAACATTACATATCATCATTTATTTTAAGGTAGGAAGTTAATCTGTCCCCCTTTATATTCAACAGACATATCACCCTGTAGGAAATGCTCAGGATAACAGTGTAAGTGAAACTATGATTGCTAATAAGCAGCTCTACCAGTGCTTGTCCGAAGGTACCAGAGTAGTCAGTGTTACTAATAAAGTTAATTACTCCCACTACAAGAGAAATTAGTCAGGGGAAAAGTCAACGTGCATGAACAAGATGATTAGCTGCTGGTTTCACTTTTGCAAATACATTTAATCTACTGTAGTACTTCTATGCTGGTTAACCAGAGTCACAAGGTATTAATGTGCTCCCTCCTTATGAGAGAGCAGAGAAAGAATTACAGAACAGTCACTTCCGTTTTGGGCCCTGTCTGACGAACTATGAACTCTCTGCACTACTCTTTAAATAATTAGTGCCATTTCTCTCATGGCTATCGAACTGTGGTCTGGAGTAATGTATTTCATAATTAAAAGCATCTCCAGTGCTGAGTTTTTCCAAGGAAAAACTCTCTTGTCCACTGCCAGGACATCCCCTTTCACTTTGTGGTGTCTCTAATCTTTATGCATGTGTAATAGCAAGAACCCCCCACCTCTCCATCAATCCCGAGTTTTCATTGACTTCTGTGACTGTTACTGATTAATCTTCTAGGAACAGCACAACAGCTGGATTCAGATTTACTCAGCTCTGTTTTGCTGATCTGGGAAGTGAACGAGATAACGCAGAGGGAGCCATCACAGAACTGTTCAGTTTCTAAGTTCTCTTTCAGGAAAGATCTCACGGTGTTTTTTTTCTTTTCTTTTTTAACACAAAATGTAGGGAGAATGTGCTCTGAACACAATAACATCCTCCTTCCCCGGGGGTTATATAACTGGGAAACATCAAAGACTTTGCTTTAAGACATTGTGTTCCACACAGGATCTGCATATGTTATAAGAGGTACCAATTATTTCCAGTTCTTGCGGTACTTTTTGTAATATGGATACCATCCAACGCAAGTCAAAGAGGGCATCATGCAAGCATCAGATGACGAAGTCTCTACTCATACTTATCATTAAGGATAGAAGGGCGGGAAGTGATTAGTGGCTTCCCATTTCATTCAGTCATTGGTTTACCTTTCCAAATGGTTGTTTTTCATTTGGTTTATGGCATTTCTGTGTGACACTTCCTGCAGCTAACTTATTCATCTCACCATCAGGAAAGAAGATAGACAAAGAGTATCCAGGTAACCAAGCACAGAAATCTGACACGAAAGTCCTCAAGCCTGATTGCTCAGGGAAACACTTGCCTGTAGGCACTTCAGAAAGAGCTCAGGAACCCTCAGATGTTTGAACAAGAATATAATCTGAGGATAATTTGCAGAAAGAGAAAAAGAGACCATTCACTGTATTTTTTTACCTCTTGAGCCTGAATTTTGAACTGCTGGTAAGATGAACCACTATACAACCTATGATTAAACTTCAGAACTACTCAGGAATTCTTATTAATAGTGTACTAATTACTATTTCCATTCCTGGAATCTTTTTAAAAGGCTACTTTTTACGTATAAATCTATTAGTCAAATGAAAGTGAGGATACATTTTTGAGAGGGACCAGCATGAGCCACCAGTCCTTCAGAAATAGTAGATAGAATTTACATTTACATTAAGACATATTTTTCTTCTTTTCATTGTAATATGTAGTAATGTGTTTTGAAGTGGGTGTACCTATCATCTGCCTCTTATCTGCATGGCCAATGTGCTTTGAAGTTGTTCTGGTAGAAAAGAGAATCTTCTCCTATTTTTTATTTACTTCTGTGCTCCCTCATATTGGCATTTTTTATAATGTAGTTTTTATTCTCTTTTCTCCCTTCTCTTTCACAGAATTATTTTTTATAAAATCCCATATTTTCACTGTCATTACCTTTCTCCTTTTTACTGAGTATTTGAATATATGATGAGATGATTGACTGTCATCATCCATAGCTATCACCCCCTCTCACATTATCATAGATTAATCAAATAATGCAGGATGGAAGGCTTCTATGAAGTGCATCTGATCTGCTCCAGCCCTGACTCGGGGCAGGGCCAGCTTTGAAGTTAGGTGAGGTGGTTGAGGGTCATGTCCTGCTGAGTGTGTTGAGATTTTGGGCAACCTGTCCCAGTCTTTGACTTCTGCATTGTGAATTTTTTTCCCTGCTATTTAATTGGATATCTAATAACATCCTTCTTGTTGCAGTTTGTGTCTGTTGTCTCTTGTCATTTCCATGTAAATCTCCAGAAAGAAGTCTGGCCTCCCCTCTGTATTTCTGTAAGGTAGTTGAACACAGCTTTAAGATCTCATCTCCACTTTCTTTTCTGAAGCCCTGGCCTCCCTTTGTACATCAGGCCTTCCACTACTTAAATCTCTGCAGAGATTTTGAACTAGCTATGGCACTTGCTGTAAACAAGACAGCATATCCACCAGTTAGCATTGTTCAGGCTCTTCTAAGTAGAATCACTTAAAAGATGCACAGTGCTCAAGTACCACTGATCTATCATGAAATGGAGGAATCAAAAAATTACCTGTAAATTAGTTGCAACCTCAACAGAGTGAAAAGTGCCAGAATTATTCATCCTTAACGAATGGTTTTCAGCTGCTTCATGATTCTTCAAATGATCTACATCCTAAAAAACATTTCTGCTGCTTTTTCATCAGACTAGGTACTTAAATGCACAAAAGAGCTTGTGGCTAGCACAGTGGGAGTGTCATTTATGATCTATACAAAATCCTATTGTATGAGACACTGGTTTTTGTTTTGAAAAACAGTTTTATTTGTGCACTGTGTGTTTGGAGGGGGCAAATACTTACCTAAAGGAAGTGCTTTGATGGTTGAGTTAGGCTAGTTTTGCAAGAGTAACTCCAGCCATTCTATCCTTGGAGCTCCTCTTTTTCCTCCCACCCCAGCAAACCACGGAAGAGGATCAAGATGAGCTCAGACACCAGGAAGTTTTTCAGGATTTTTGTCATTCCTTAATCACTCACAGAACTGATACAGCTGGAGCCCAGGATTGCAGGAAGGATTCCTGAGCAGTAGAAACCTTGATGTTAAACAGGAATCAGCCACGACACACCTTGATCATAGGGTGGAGATAATTTGTTTTGTTATTAATATTTGACATTCAAGTTCATCATGCAGAGAACGCAACCGCACTGCCTGGAAAAGAGGCTGCAGGCTGCACAGAATCTTACTCACCCCATTGCATAAGGGGCACATTTGCATCCAGATCCTCATCTGGTGATTAAAGGTGCATTACACAAGCCAGTGAAAAGAGTAAGTGCTGTTGGATGACACTGCATCTGCCTCTTCCTGGGCTCTGCCATGAACTCTCCTCCCCAGCTCTGCATGCATGGACTAAAGATGTGGCAGTGCCTCCTGCGGCAAGCAGATGTTTTGCTGGTGAGGGAAAAGCGAGCTTTCTGCCCCGGCCTAACCATCCTCCCCACCACCCTGCCCGTGCCTGGAACACTTGTGACACACATTGTGGCCTTGGAGGGAGATCCGCAGAACCTGGATGGTGTAGTGGGAGCTGGGAAGGACAGCTCCACCCTGTGCAGGAGTGGGGTGTCATTAGGAGTGCCCACACCTGCTCATCAACTGCCCCTGGCCAATGACCGACCACAACCTGAGTCACAGGCACCTGAATGAAAGTAGTTTTGTTGTTGTTTTGTCCTTTCCAGCCCCTGAAGAGCGCATCCAGCCAAGAGGGCAGGCAGCCAGCCCAGGCTGCCATGCCAGCTTGTGTCAGGTCAGTCTGGGTCCTGCGCTGCATCGTGCCCTGAAGGGTGAGGGCTTTCCTTCAGTTTGGGAGCTCGCTATCAGTTCGGGTAGGAACAATAGCTCATGAAAATCACTGCATGGTGGAAATTGGAAGCAGGCTGGGATTTCCGCTTTGCTCTAGTCCCATAGTGCCCTAGTCTCCTTTAGCTTCACTGTGAGTCCTTGGGTGCTTTTCCCGACCAGTTTCAGAAAGTCATGTGTCAGAGTCACACTGCTGGTGGCTGTAATGACAGCATGGATGCCATGTCTACGAGAAAGCGCTCCTGGGCACGGTGGCCAGGCTGCAGGACAGGCTGCATCTGCACCAACAGACTTTCTCAGCCTCCAAAATGGGGCAGGACTTATTATCGAGTGGAGAGAACGTGTTTTCTTCTTTTGCAGTCACAGTTCAGGAAGGTCATGGAAGGCACACTTTATTTGATCCGTAGTCCCTCAGTTTTCCTGATCGTACTGGTGTTAAAGAGGGTTAAAGAAGCTTTTCATTATTTTAGTTTCATTATTATAGTTTCACTATTCACAGTGCTCTGAATGTTAGAAAAGAAGAAAAATACCTCTCAGCCCTAATACTCAAATCACAGGAAAGCGCCTGACCCACTCCTCATTTCATGTCCTGCTTCATACTATAAACAATGATCATTACAAGTTGTACCTTGCTTGTCCTCTGTATTTTTCCCCATCCTCTTAGACCATAATTGTCATTCCCTCCCCCTAATTACTCCACCCTGGCTTAAGTTGCAAAGAGTGGCCTTTGTTTGGCAAATAAAGGGTAAGCAGAGCTTTGAAGGAGCACTTTGCTGTTATGGAGATTCACCCAACATTATGTGGTTGGCTCTTCTAATTTCTGTAAAAAACAAGGCTTCAGTCATCTCCAGCAGGAACAATCAGGAGGAAAGGACCGCCTTAAAAATCAGAATATCTGACCTTCTACTGCATAAAGGGGGGGGAAAAAGCTACATAGACATTTCGTTTTCAAACTCACAACGTGCTGTAAGTGAGACCAAATAAAAGCGAGTACATACAATATAAAAATAGCCTTCATGGTAGCTATAAAAAAATCTTCTAGGCACAACAACTGTAGCCTGCGAAGACGCTACATTGCCAGTTAGTATTCTTTTTATATACAAATTTGTATATAGACACTTTTAGACTTTCTGAATTTGTAACCATAAAAATCCGCATATTCCAGATGCACATTTTAGTGCTCTCAGGGCTTAGTTTAAATTGCTTTTCAGATGTACACATTGCTTTGGCATTTTAAAATTTGAGGATACATGAATAATTGCATGTATAATTTTATGTACACAAATGTACCCAGTGACATATACGCAAACATACCTCTCATTGGTGTTATTTGCATATAATAAGAATAATTATGAGGACATTGAATAATTATTTATATAGAGGCCTTTAAGTGCAAGAAGTTCATTAAGATGCAAGATAGCTGGATTGCTGTACTAGGCATTTTACATAGCTGAACTTTCCAATTAGATATTTAAAATTGCACAGGAGTTGCACACCTCTGGTCTAAGCTCTTTCAGCCTTCTACAGAATTCTTGAACATGCTAAAGGAAATTTCCTTATCAAAAGTGTCACCGGATCATGTTTGGAATAGGAAGAAGTACTTGTGATCAGGAACAAGGTCGGTCCGTCTGATTTCGAACAAATATTCACATCTTTTTGAAGACTGTATATGCAGTAATGCTACAACTGTACCAACACCAAGCTATTGGCAGATAGCTGAAGTCAGATGTGAAAAAAAGGAAAAAAAAGCACGTTTAGATCAGGGGTTTCCCAACTTAGTATGCATCAAAGAGTTCAGTGACAGAAACTACTCTCACTTCTGGCAGTGGTAATTGATGCATGTGAGACTGCTTTGTATGTCTTTCTATTTCAGTCTGTGAAGACTAGAAGGTTGAGAGAGTGGTGCAAAAATATTCCCTTCAGGAGCTATCATGGGTCCAGCTTGTCTACCTTGGCTGGTATGATAACTATGGTAGGAGTACCTCCAAACACTGGGGCAAGGGCTGTCAGATGAAGGCCTCAGTGATGAGATCTTCCCCTGGCTTCCTCAAAGCCTTGAGAATGGAAGGAGACAGTGGCTCCTGTAGCAGTATGGAGAAGAAAGAGAAAGCAGATGACAAACATGAACTCTAATAGCAAGAGGTGGCAACGGTTGCTCTGTGTTTCCCTACAGAGCATGATTCAGGAATGTAATTATCTGTAGAAACCATTCAAGTCCGACTGTATATTTTCATCAGACGGATCAAAGATGACAGTGTTCAGCTAACAAGCAGCAGGTAAGGAAACTGTCATCCTTCAACTCTCCATACTACTATCTTATTTCTTTTTCCCACATGAAAATAGAAATGGCTCACGGATCACACTCAAAGTTTACTTAGACTGGCAGTTTTTCACAAGGGGAGTACACGAGCGACTGATACTGG
>JBCJKH010032651.1:28297-40604 GCA_039877255.1 Loriculus beryllinus
TGTTAGGTTACTGCTTAGGCTGCTGCTTCATTATCCTTGCATGGCACAGGCTAATTGAAGAACATGCCCGTAAGGGATCCGAAGTGGTCTGAAGACCACATTAGTGGCTTAGGATGTCCGCTGCTCAAAGTACACCCACAACATAAGCTGGTCTGGACAGACATTTGTCTACTCTAGTCTTTAAAAAGTCTAAGCTACTCTTAAAATCTCTCAGTGACAGCAAATCCAAAATCCCTCTAGGCAATGTTTTTCATTCTATCCAAGAGAATGTTTTCTGTAAACTTGGGAAGAAAATGTTAGTTGTCCTTCGAGATGTAGCACGTGACTTCAGAGCCAGCTGCTGATAAGTCTGACAGAAAAAAGAAATAGAACGATCCATCTCTCTCTCTCCTTCCCAAACGAATTCCTCGCTTATTTGCTAACTTCCCTGTCATTTTAAGCTCCAGTCTGGTGTTTTTCTTAGGTGTTACAAAAGGCCATCGTCCTATGTTCCAGGATTTAAAGACATGAAGTTTAGCTGACATAGACGTATTTACATTGTCGTCATTTATGCCTTTGTTCCAGAATATGGCTTGGATTTTAATTCCTCTTGCAATTTCAGGTTTGCCTTTGGTCATTGCATATGTTCCCTGATTCTGACCACATTGCACACAGACTGGGAATAAAGTACTGTCTTTTTATACCATATTGCAGCTACTGCTGCTCTCCTGATTGATAGGCTTTTATCTGCACTCTGGCTGTCTCTGATTGAAGCACTATAGAGCTTCCTGATGGGATAAGAAGGAACAAGTGAGCTCACCAGGAGAGCCATTAGGTCGTCTCCTAAATTGCCAGTGCTGAGGCTGGATGGACTAGGAGGCAAAGATTAAAAGCTGCAGTGTTTGCTCTGAGGAGAGCAATGAACGGAGTGGAAATTTGCCATTGTTTTTGCTAGAGCTGTTTTGAAAATGAGGAGAAAAAGACGATAAGATTCCTGGAGCCAAATCTATCCTTGGAATACATCACATCACAAGCTTTTCTTGTGACAAAATAATTTCATTATTATTTTTTAATTAAACCGCCCTTAAAAATAATCCTTGCTTTTAAATTACAAGTCAAAAATGTGAGCTCTGGGAACTCAAAAGTCTCAGGCTACACAGATTACTCTCATCCTTGCTATGAAAACAACAAAAGATGAATACACAAGAAATGTCTGTTAATGATAAGTTTTAATGATCATCTGCAACTTGTTATTCCATAATACATGCCATTAATAAACTGAATTACCCCCGAAAGTCTGTCTTGCAAGAAGTGCTGTATTTCCTGCGTCTGGTGCATCTGTTTCATCACATCTCTGCATCCTTCTGAAAGCAGTGTGTAATGTGTTAAAAAGGTTCCAGCACAAAACAATCACAACTCAGGTATATAATATTTGAGTCTTTCCCTCCTGCATAGCCCTTTTATTTCACTTTTTACTGCTTCTGTATGTGAGGAATAACTTCCAACTGAGAAAAGCTCAGTCTTCCTCCTTTCCTCTATCTGACTGAAAACCTTTGTCTCCGCTGTGCGTTCAAAACATTAAACCTCACCCTAGTATAGTCACCAACAGGTTAAAGCTGTCATGTGGATTACTTTGTTTCAAGAATTCTATTCCAAGGCCACTGAATTTAGTAGGATACTTTTCATTGAGTGCAGTGAAAACTGGCCTGGGCCTACAGTCACGCATAATTAGTGCGTGGGACATGAAAGGACTGTGTTACCTCTCATTCCCACATTTTTAGTGTCCTGTTTTCCCTACCCATGTGGATGCAAGACTCTTATTCTAATCTGCTCTTACCTTGACTTGGGGAAAAATGGCCTCAGAACAGTTTCATTGTGGTAAGGTACATATCTCTCTTCACAGAATTAAATTAACTTCTCTCCTGTTCAGATATACTATTATCATTACTATTAAATCAGTTGCTTCTGAAGCAACTGCAGACAAGACATCAAGCCACCCCCTCCCACCCCCCCCAGCTGCATTCCACAGGGCAAGCTGCAGTGCACAGTTCCAGCAAATGCACTGGGAAATGCACCACTGCAGCTTGAAAAGCTCAGGCCATCTCTCCTCTGATTCCTTGCAGTTACCCTCGTGCCAGTAAGCTGCTTTCACAGGAAGCTTCTAGGGGAGTGGTCTGAAGAGCTATAGCCTTTCGATTACATGTGAGAAGATCTGGAGGTCTCGGTTCCTTCCTGTGTCCCTGTTTGTGAGCTCATTCTTCTGCTCCCTGTGTGAGAAATGGCCATAATGTCTTCTGCTCCTTCGCTTTTTAATTTCTGCAGTATACTCCCTAACAGACATCTCAAATCCCTCAATGCAAGCATAGTTTTCAATATCACTCACCTTTCCCAACTGTTCTGTGTTACACCGGCAATTTGATGATATACTTAATGAATAATATTTGTATGTTTTTTCTCTGTGGAATTATTGTATATGTCACTAAATTAGATAATCATGAACAGTTTGATATAGGTAATGTTTGTTTAATCTAGAAAAAGTGCATCCCTTGTCATTAATGCTTTTTCATAACTTGTACTTTTTATCTCAGGCAAGTCTCAGTTTGGGCTTTCTTGGACTGGGAGCAGTAGGGCTCCCATTCTTTCTGTTTTAAGACTTTTTCTTAGACAACTGGCATTCTTACCAGCAAAAATCTGTGCAGAGATTGAACTTTTATTGTAAAAGAAGCATGATGGAAAGAAATATGCTTTATAAGTGCAAAAAACCATGACAGAATCCTGGATGAGCAAAACCTAAATAAGGCTAAGAAATAAGTAAATATATATGTATGACAAATATCTATGTATATGCTTGTACATAAAACCAATCTCTTTTTCAAGGACAGGTAATGATTTCATGATGTGAACAGTCGACTCCATTACAATAAGACATATGGTTTCATAAATTCAGAACTTTCTGTGGGGTATTTGTTCAAATTTTAATGCCACACAGTGTTCTAAACTTGTTGTGGTGAGAAATACCAGCTGATGATGAAAAGCAGAGCTGGGAGCACTACATCACACCAAGCTTTGCAAGGATCCAGATAGGTAAAGTTATCAAGCAGTCACCAGTACGTTCCAGCAGAAACTGTAGTGTGGGAGCCTCTGGGCTGCTGGTCAGTTCTGGTGGCTTGGTACCAATTTAGCATGGTGGAGCAGCCATTTGATTTGAAACCACTGTGTCTTTCCTTTACTGGTGAAACTAAAAAATGTTATTAAAATCTAGACATATGGCAAGTAGACAGGACAAGATCGTGGACCTTCTGTGATCAGTGTGAATTTTAGTAGTGACAGAACATTTTAGTTTCCTTGTTTTGAAATAAAAGACACATTTTAAAATTTAATTTATAAAGGACTCTACCTTAAACCATGCTTACATGTACAGTAGTGTTACTAATCAGCTTCTGAAGATGCAAACCTTTATAAATTAATGAGTTCTTTTTGCTATCCAGAGAATAATAATGTAGTAAGTGATTGCTTTTTTGAACAAATATAAAGAAAAATGGATTTGAGTTTTGAGTATTTTCTTGGGTTTTCATTTGAATTCTTGCTCATTGTTGACATTTGTCTGAGGTCTATGCTGGCATCAGTGTGATAATGTAAAACACCCACAAAAGCTCTAACCAGAGCAGATTTGGTGGTACTTATATACATGCAAACTCAAATGTACAGATGTAACCAGCAAAGAACCTCAGCTGAGACATATCCTTCCCTTGCCCTTCTGTAGTTAGAATGTGTTACTTTTGAGTTACAAATGCCTGATTTTACAAGCTTTTGATTTAGTAACCAAGGCAAGTAAAAAGCTCAGTGCTTTGGTTCACAATAAATACCACTTTTTAAAATTTTGTCTATTTCTGCTTGGGTAAAAACAATTAAAATTGTAGCTTCTGAGCTGTACTATGAATGTATTTCTCCTGGGCTGTATTTTTAGCCAGGAACCACTGCTGACCCCCTGGCTTGTGAACAGGGCTCCAGATAGGGCAAAGAGACTACAAGAGGCAGCCATGAGCTGGAAAAACACATGCAAAGGCTTAGGCAGGGCTTTGGTCTCTGTGACAGTTCATGATACCGGGCTTCAATATTGACCACATTCTATATAATATTTATTTAGTGAATATGTTAGATGAGTCATAAGGTTTTTAACTAGACTTCACTAGACTTTTATTTTAGGAACAATTCACTGTGACCCTGCAAACACTGATTCATGTGCTTTTCTTTTTGTGTAACAGTGAACGGGAGCACCCACAGTATGAGAAATGAAGCATGTGTATAAGGCTGTGCAGGATCAGGGCCACAGGCATGGGTGATACTGATTTCATATTTTTGACCCTAGCTAAAACATTCGTTTTTATTTAATAGCTTGCTTTTCTTTTTTAATCTGTAAAGCAGTCTTTGGCTGGTGACAGCTGTGAGAATTCTGAAATCCATCATGTACCATGGGGACCTTTTCTGATTTCTGTTGCCTTGTAATACACTTAAGGCAGCACATGGAAAGTGAATAGCCAGAATTTTCTGTTGGTGAAAAGAAACAGAGTAATCCAGGGGAAGGACACCCAAGAGAGACAACCTCAGTCAAAGGAGAGGTCTCTTTAGCTCCAGCAGTTCCTTCATGATTCTGTGAGCATTTTCACCCAGACAGTGGTAGTTTTACCAGCTTTACATAGTTCCCCTGCAAACCTTGCAGGTCTTGTGGCTTGTATTCTATCCCCAGCATTTGGGAGGCCCTGTGCTAAAGCTACAAAACTCTCCGGTTTTTAAAAGGATTGAGATATTGTGAAGTCCCCATATATTTTTCTCATACATGTCTGTGGTTCCAATTTGTTTTTCATCACGTAAGCGTGGGTAACAGAGTTAGCTGTATTAGGTGTATTTGATGTAAAATAGTCAACCCTTTCAGCTGGTATGGGGAAGGAAGAGACTTCACTCACATTTGTATCTTACTAGAAATGTGTATTAGAAAGTGAAAACCAGACCCCACATTGATGAAATGATTTAAAATAAATTCATTGAAAAAGTACACTGTACAAAATTAACACTGCTTCCTATTCACAGATACACTCATATTTGAAGCAGATAGAGGGTTATACTGTTGCACATGTTAGGATTCCCTTTATAGCAAAGAAAATATTCTTAGAATAATAGACATATCAGGGTAATTGGGTTGATCTATAAGTTTTCCTACTGAAACTGCCAGAGAAGTGTTTCCCAGATCAGTGGATGAAACAATTGCTCACCAGACTCCATGCCTATTTTCTCAGAAGATAGCTTGTTCATTTCTTTAGCAATGCAATGCCCTTGCAAATTGATCTATTTCTCACCTTGCAAACTATCTTTATATAATCACAGCCTTGAGAAACCCTCTGTTTGTAGAGTTGTTGAGGGATGCTTGGACATGCTTTCTTATGCTACTTTTCCAGACTGTGTCTTTACTGTAGATTCAGCCCTCCATGGTGGTTGAAGGTGAGAATATGATTTATGCTAAAGGCCCTTTATCAGCCATGCCTCAGTGGAGTCTAAGTTCAAGAGACAAATAATATGGAGGTCTCTGCAGCCCCGTCAACAATGAAAAGTAGTCGTGGAGTCAGTCCTTCCACTGGGAGGAGGAGTCACTCCAGATATCTATTAGTTATCTGCTTAGGATGGGAGTAACGTGTCCAACTTCAGACATCTCCACCTATCTATACCAGAGGTGATTATCCAGGCTGCCTTTATAGTCTCACCTTAAATTCAATATCTGGAATAATTAGGGTGAACCTTCCCCTGGAGGCTCCTCTCTCTTCCCACTGAATATTGCAAGATTAGTCTTACAGTAAGCAATCACTCTGAGATATTTAAACTGAGGTGAGATAAATAACACCCCTTTGGAAAGCGGTCTGAATACAACCCTGTTACATGCCTCTAGAGTCATAGACTCAACTGTACTCTAGGAATGCCCCATTGCTTTCTTGAATTTAGGGGCTGTATTGCTCCATTTTATTCAACATGGTAAGTTTTGTTTGAAGACAAGTCTGCATGTCTAGAAAAGACAAAAGCCACTGTGTGATGGAATAGTATGTATAATATTGCACTTTAGTCAATAACTGTATTTTCATTCCCTGACACAAAAGCATTAGCAATGCAGGAGACAGTGTGAGTTTGAATAATGTGTGCAAAATTAGTAAGAACATTGAATTTTGACCCTGGACAGACATTTCTCTTTGGTCTTGCTTGGTGATTGGTCAGAATGGGAAATCACCTCTGTAATTCAGCAGCATATATTTCCTTTGGGAATGGTGGAATTGAAAGCTTTGAAAGCTCCTCAAAAGCCTGAATATCGCCAGGGCTCTTACCATGTCTGAGAGGGAGGATCATCTGCAGCCTTGAACACACTAAGTACAGACAAGAGGTACATATGCAGTCAAAGATAACACCACTTCATATCAAGAGCTGCTATCCAGCCCTACAAAGGAATTTGAACACTGCTAAGGATTTCTAAAGTCTGCATTTGATTGCTGCAGGATTTCAGATATCCCCTCCAAATATTTATGATCCTTCACCACAGATCAGTGGTTTGAAAACACCTAAAAGTAATGCTGTAAAAACTTCTTCAAGTATCTTAGATATAGAATTATTATTAGATATGTTTTAGTTTTACAGATACATTCTTTGGCCCAAACTATGTGTTTCAACACTCTCTCCTTACATCAAGGACTCTTCAGGTCTTTTTCTATATGTGCTGAAAGACACTTCTTTACCTGAGGCTACTCTGCTGACTTTGAGCACAAAGTATCTGCATAATTTAACCACGTGAGACACATTCAGAGATTTGGCAGATTGTCTCAGGCATTTGGAGTTAACCAATAACAGCATCCCTGCTCCTAATCCTCCAGATTTCTACTGAGTTCTGCTTCTATTTGTTCTTAGTGAAAAGCATGGTATTATCTTATTACAGCAATTTGATTTTCATTATCTAAGTAGGCTGCTGTGTCAGCAAAAATCAGCAATTTGGAAAGGATGGAAAAGACTGCGAGTCACGGATGAGTGAGTGATAGGTGGAGAAGTAAAAGAAGATAGAAGAGGGTATGTTGAGTGATTGAGTGAGCTTGAGAAAATCAGGTAAAGTCTGTGGTAATTAGTTAAGAAATATGGCTCTTTGTTTACATGGTTAAATGGGAGAAACCTGACTTTTTCTTGTCACGCATAACTTGTGCTTAGATGCACTAAGTTCAGCCAGAAGTGTGCTATGAAATAGTTTGTTCAGAAGAGGCTGGAGTACTGAGATCACTACAAAATCACGTCTAACTCACTTGATGACAAAAACTACCTGGCAAGAAATCATCTACCACCAAGTTCTGTTTCAAAATATGCTTTTGAGATGCATTTCCTATTACCACAAGAAGAGGCCTGGAAGGTGGGGAAAATCGACCTGTTACTTATGAACCTTCGTTTAGTTATGTTTACAATGCTGCAGGCATTCCTTTGGGGATCAAAGGTTTCAAGAGATGATGTAAAAATTGGTATGGGCATGGAGGACAACATGCTCTTGTTGGTATCTAATTAGCTCAAATTTAAACAGTTTTCTGGGCTGAGTGTCTTTAACACTTAAAATCTATCATGTATCTTTTTCTAAGTATAATCTAATGCTCACTGAAAGCAATGGGGCTGCATCTACTGTAGTAAATAAAATAAACCAGAATAAATTATTCATTCATTCTGATGCCAAGCGGTATGGCACAGCTTATGTCCATATTGCTCAGCTTTCTTCTGTTTCCAGAAAAGCAGGGTGGTCACAACTAAACTGCCATTGGGAATGACAACCCATGGATCTGACCCAGGAATGCTGCCTGGACAGTGTCAGGGAGAGCCAGAACTAGACTGTGGAGCATGCTAAAAATATGTGGGATAGTCCTGTGCCAGTACACTGCCTTAGTTCGTTAGTACAGATATAGCCTTTTGATTGGCATCAGTGGACTACAAGTGAGTGAAAATGAGCTGTCTACTGTGATGGTTCTGTAATCCCTTGAGATTCCCAGAGCATATTGCTTACCGGTAAAAGGGACCTCCATCTTAAAGGAGAAAAAGGAATTTAAAAGCTGCTTTGGGCATTTTGCCAGCTGCAAAGCAACATCTGGTTGGCATTCGGAGGCTTCAGGGGCAGCTAATCCTGCTCTGAGCAGGATTAACATCCCTGTTTAAAACATCCTCTTGATATTTTGATGGAGCCAGGATTTTGGCTGTCCAGAGCAAAGGGAAAGGGTGCAAGAAGAAGGGCCTATGTGACTGTCACATAGTGTTTTCATCCCTACTTTGTTCTCTGTGGCTTCAGTGCTTCACCTAATGAAGAAAGAAGTGCCATAACTTTAGCAAGCCTGTCAAATACTCATTAAATACTGCAGAGATGACTGCCTAACTCTTCTTAACTGCATAGTCTGTGGGTGAGAGCTCTTATCAGCAAGGGATGAAGTTATTTACAGAAGTATTTCTTTGCTTTCTCTGGCATAGGTGAGCAAGATGATATTTCAGCACAGACACATATAAATCCTAGTTGCGTTGTTTGTGAAACTGTATTCATGAAGGAAATACAAGATTTGTTTGGAGCAGGATTGTAGCAGAACTCATGGATGAGCTCCTACAAAAAATTTTCTCACACTTACCAGAATTATGGGCACAGCAGTAAAATGCCCTTGACTCAAAGTACCTGTGCTGACAGTGACTGACTGATTTCTTAAAGACCAATTCTGTTGCTAAACTCAACTGTTGGAAATGATGAGACAACACAAAATTCTGACACTGCCTTACAAGCTCAAGAAAATCTTGAACTTTAAGTAGGTCCTCCATGAAACTGGAGTGCTGTGGGCTTGTGAGAAACATACTCATCCTGTACAGAGTGCAAGAACAGTTTCCTTTGACTTCAGAGCAAGGGACAGTGTGAAGACATAGGGAACTGAATACACACTTCATAGCTTGCCCCGGGCATCTTTATGAGGAACACATACAATTAAATGATTATTAATTAACATTATGTTCTGAGCATGGGAAGCACTCATATTTGTAAGCACAGTTTCTTCTGCATCCTTTCCTTTACATTTGTATAGTAGAGGAATTACTGGTATATTTCTACACGTTGTTGCCAGAGGCTGCTATGTAACTGCTGGTGGAAATTGGTTTGGCTCTGCTGAGGAGGCAGGTCAAATTGTAGTTCAGCTGAGTGTTTGGACAGATTTATAGATAACACTAACACTATTATATCCAGGTGCAGTATTTGCATACTTGCATTCAGTATTTACATATTCAAGTACAGTATTTACATGTCCTTTATTTTGCATGTCGAGACTTTTGACAAATAAAGGAAACATTTCAAACTGTGTCTTTATTTTTATTTCCTATGTCTCAGATTTTCCAGAAAAATAGGTTGCTATATCCCTGTCTTTCATCCCTGAAAAGGAGCAGGAAAACGAGTGGCTTTCCTGCAGCAGCTGCTGCACCTGCTGTTTACAGTGAAGTTGGACCACAGCAAGGATCCTTTTCTGGTCCACAACATTTCCTCTAGCAGTCAAAGCCGACACATCAAAGTGAAAGCTCCGAAGGAGAAGAACAATGTGACCTATTGTCCTAAGAAAACAAAATAAATCATTTGTAGAAAGGGAGTAAAAGCTCCAGTAAAAGCTGGATTTTAAAAGCATTAATATTGGGAAGAAGACTGCAAATCAAAACATGATTTATGTTTGTGACAATGCTAGATATAGTACAACGTCTAGGATTTCACTGGTCTGTCACTTGGTATGTTCTAACAATAGAAGCAATGCGTACAATGCGTGCCATGATTCCCTGTAGATTCATGTCACAGCTCCAAATAAAAGGAAGTGTTGGACCTCTCATTAGCTTCTGTTTCCAGTTTTGAAAAGTCCTGAATTCTGAAATTCTTCAGTCTGATGATGTTTGGACCTATTCTTGTATTTGTGATGTTTCTTCTTTTCTTCTTCCTCCTTTCTGTTGTTTGTTATTCTTATGATAGAAATACCTTGAGGTTCCCACTGAGGGCCCCATTGTGCTAGACAATTACGCCACACAAAGAGGTTATGATGCAAATAGAGAAACCAGTGCATGGCAGAGGAAACAGAGACACTATGAGTGTACAATCAGCTTGCCTGCAGTCTCCTGAAAGGTCAGAGACACAGGTTGTCAAAACCCCTACTTGTGTTGTGCAGCTTGTAGATCCTTTTCATTAGTGGAGGAAGCCAAATGAAGATGCTATGTTGTTTCACCTGGATGAGAAGGGTTAATTTTTCTCAAAAGCTTAAGGTACAACTTGGTTTGTTGTAAAGAGGAGGTGTAGAAACATATCTGAACACCAACCAGGATTTCTTAAGAAGCCAAGTGCAATCTGGAAGATTGCCTACCATCATGAAATCACATTATCCAGAGGCACTTGGGTTACCTCCTCTCTCAACATAAGCAAATTACTTTTGACCTCGTGACCTAGATGCAGGTAATAAAACCTTCAACTTTCTTCCAGTGGTACTGTGGCAGCCATGCAGCTGTGGAATGGTGCACCTTATTTTCCTGTGATCTCAGTTCAGGGTTCTGATCAGCAAACTGAAAGGTACAGAAATCAAAGGCTAATCCATACTTTCTGAATGCTTTTTAGGCATCAGAGAAAAAGAGACGGAGTAAAAGAGTATGTCTAAAACTAGACCTTTTCTGTGAATTTATTTGAAAAAGTCTGGAGCAGCAGGTGCAGAACTGTGTGTACTTCATCACCAAGTAGCCAACTAAAATAAAAGTAAGCACAGTTATTTCATAAGAAATGGAAATCCAGAACTTCATTCAGTTTCTTCCCATTCTAATGAATGTTGAGGGGAAATTAATAAAACCTACTACGAATTTTATGAAGAACATGGAACAATCCTGATGACTTGGTTTAATGACTTACACACAAAAGCCCCAAAGGGTGGGTATATTCTGCTTACTATGTTCACAGCACCTGGGCCAGGTCTTCGTAATGCTCACAGGCTGAAAAAGTGTGTCTCATTTTCTAATTTTAGTGCACTGAGCTGAAACATTTGCAAAACAAATAATGAAAATAAAGGACTTTGGATTGGACAAAAGGTAAAAGCACAATTTGTAGAGCTCAGTTTAAAGATAATTAGTCAGCTTTGATGGCCATTGAGGGGAAGGGGATCACAGGGCTCAACTCATTCCTTCTCTCACAGTCTTTACACTGATGAAACCATGAGCCAGGTGAAAGCAAACAACTCTTTAAGGTCAGCTATATACAATCCTACAGCTCACTAGCTTGATTAACAGCTCCAGTAGAGAGGCCCTGATTTCTGTTACCCTGTTGTATCATCTTTCTCAGACTTTGCCTTCTTGCTATGAAAATAAAAAAAAGACTGCCTTTGTTAAAAGAATTTAGAAATTCCTTCATAGTGCAACATGCAACCGCATAATTAGAGCACAACCTCTTGCAACTGATGGCGTAAAACTACAGCTGAATCCTATCTGATGCTATTATGGTTAGATATATTTTATCATCTGAGAACTGTGAAAGGGTCCACACATAGTCTTTTTGCTGTATGTGTACAGGGTTAGTACAAACAAGTGGATGCTATATATGGCTGAGGCTGTTCAGAAGCATAGATAGTAAAGCTGTAATACAGAAATGATTTCTAAGGCACAGAGTCACATACAGGTGCACAACTCCCTTTGGTTTTCACTAAGGCTTAGGTACTGTTGTACACTTTCTTCTAGTCTCCCTTTCCTTTCCATCCAAACTAAGATGTAAGAATTATGGGCCTTACCCTGCCTTCATAGACCAGACAAAAGTACCAGTAATAACCTATTCCAACACCAGAAAAAAAAAATCACCTTTACCTGGGGATGCCTTAAAAGGAACCTAAACTAAGACAGATGAATTCTGGTGAATCCGGCTGAAGTGCTTTAAGGTATTACTGCCCTGCTGTCGTCTGCCACTCTTGCAGCAGCTGCCCACGTCTTTAGAGAGTCAGCAAAAGGGGATGAGTACATATACCCTGACTGGTCCATCACAGAGATGACCCCATTAACTGAGGGCATTTTTGTGGCAAAATTCATTTGTCTCCTTTTGCCCTGCTGTAATGCCACCAGACACGCATTCACAAGCAGCTGGGGCAACAACATTGCCAGCCAGTTAGTTGTAATGCTTCCTTCCTTCCCTCCTTCCCTCCTTCCTTCCTTCCTTCCTTCCTTCCTTCCTTCCTTCCTTCCTTCCTTTCTTCCTTTTCTTCCTTCCTTCCTTCCTTCCTTCCTTCCTTCCTTCCTTCCTTCCTTCCTT
>JBCJKH010032651.1:51853-74886 GCA_039877255.1 Loriculus beryllinus
ACCTGTGATTTTTCTTCACCCTAAAGATTGCCATGGAGTCCTTGTGGAACTTGAGCAAGCTTGAGCTGTAATACTCATAAATAAAACAATAGATTAGTTGTGAAGTTACTGAGCTGGTGCTGGGAATATTGATGTGATATTCACTCTTTACAAGTTCACTGTAGTTGTCGTGGATTAAGTACAGCTTTTGTGTATTGAAATTGTGCTACAGATTTAGGGTTCTTTTTTGTTGTTGATCTGATTTTCAGAATTAGTATTTATATATTTTAAATTCTCTATGATTCTAAAGACAAACACATAAGCCAAGTAGCAATTTATATTCTGTTGCCTCATGTTTGCAGCATGATTTTACCTCTGTAACCACAGAAACTGTACAATTTCTAGGTCAACCCACATTATTTTGTTCTACATTTCAGAGCAGAGACCCACTTCTCAGTGACAACACTCAAGCTTGGCTATTCACCTTAAAAATAAAGGAAAAATTAACATTGTATTTTCTGTTTTCACCATTCACCATCTGTGCTTCACACTGATTGATTGGTTCATGCAATAAAAAAGAAAATCCTTACATTATTGTATGGTTGTCTGCAATCAGTAAATAAGTTTTCTTTGGCATAACTACTGCCAAAGAAGTTACCATGCATACATCATTATTTAGTAGTTTTATGAACACTGTGGTTATGCAG
Organism: Loriculus beryllinus; assembly: GCA_039877255.1. Taxonomy (NCBI): domain Eukaryota; kingdom Metazoa; phylum Chordata; class Aves; order Psittaciformes; family Psittacidae; genus Loriculus; species Loriculus beryllinus. The sequence continues at coordinate 52,540 of JBCJKH010032651.1, forward strand.
ACAATTCAAGAAAAGTACCTGAAAAATTAGTTGCCTGAAACGTATTTCAGACTGTAGTGTACTTTTCATTTTATTTCCTTTTCAGGTATTGAACATTTGTTTTTTAAGCTTTAGCCATATGAAGATATCTGGGACAGACCTGAACAAATAGTGATTAATCTTTTAACTTACTTTATAAATACGGTTTTCTATGCAAAAGCACTTGCAAAATCAGTGGCAAACACAAGCCGCATAAATCTTGGTTACAAACACTGTCTTTAACGTCAGAGAGCGTGCCAGTATGCTCATGTTTCTGACAGACTGCAGTCACATTTTGTTGGCTTATTCATGGGTAGTCTTCACTCTATTGGTGTACTATGCAAGCAGGGTTTGTCCTGATACTTTCTTTTATAGGTTTGCTTTGACATGTCAGCTGTAGAAATTGAAGATTCGCTGTTCCTCTCTCTAGTTTTCTTAATCCCTACAAGTCATATGTTTTCCTAGCTAAACAACCATCTGGATTTTGTATTTTCCTACATTTCTGCATATACAGTGAATAACTTCAGATTGATATGAAGTTCATTTTAGTCTAAGAGAATTTTTACTTAATGGGAATGAAATTATTTGTGTTCTGTATCATGTCTGCTATAAGAAAACACAAGAATAATGTTGACTTGCAATTTAAACAGGGCTTAAAAGACGTTGATGCTCCCTCATGAATTTTATTTCTGAAAAAATCTCAACAAAGCCATCCATTTTTTAAAGAAGATAGTTTTGTAATCAAAACAAATACTCATTCTGCCATATTTTAAGAAAAATATGAAGTCTTTCACAAGGTTCCTGTGTTTCATCAAATCACTGTTTAGAGGGTAGTTTGTGATCTAAATTCTAAATTGTTTGTATTTAGAAATCCTAAGGATCATGATGGAAAAGCAGGGTGATTTGATATTCCTGAAATATGAGTCTGCCATTCTAGGAGACATTCTACCGGCAAACCTGCTTTTCTCTTTGTGTACTTTCAGAGATGGGGAGGCATCTTTTCTGCAAAAAATTCACAGGAATGCCAAGATTAGAAGCCTCACTAGTTACATGTCAGGATAATTGAACACAAGTCTTTGAACCTAATACCCTTAATTTCATGCAACAGAAAACAGGGCAGTTTTCCCTAGGTCATACTCCATTTCTTTGTCCTGTCTGAAGGAGGTGGAAATTTGTATAACATGTATCAATACACCCACAGTAGTGGCTTGATATACTGTGAGGGAATGGACATTTTGAGTAAACAATACTTAGATCACTTGCTTCCTTGTGCTCCCCATTTTATTAACAGAAAGAAACTTGTAATGCTTTTTCCTGTCTGCAGTGGGATTACTTAGCACTGACTCAGCTGATGTATTTTGTTCATCATAAGTAAGTCAGGCTTCTATCTCACCCGTAGTTTATAAATTTCATCTGACTCCTCCTAAGGTGGAAGTCAAGATACTAACAAAAAAACAGCCCCCACAAAAAAGAGGGTTTAGGTCTGCAAAATTAATCAATACCCACCACTGGGGCATGTTTACTACAAGTTCATACCATTTGGTGGGATCAGATCCCATTATTTGTCTGGGTTTGTACTATAATACATGAGAATTTTCACTTCTGGATCTACAGGCTTGAAAGGAACAGCCAAGAACTGGACAGGTGAAGAATCTGAAGATAGCTGAGAGAAGCTTCCTGTTCATAAACCTAACTCCCATAGACTTCAGTGGGAACAAGATCAGCCCCTAACAAACTTACAATACTTCACCTTAAACACAACAGCCTTCACAAGTCATTCTTTGCTCTGACTTTCTAAAGGACTAGGGGCATTAGATATATGGGCCTCACCCTTGGTCACTGCCATGATTATAAGAGGGAAGTAACATCAGTTAAATTCAGGGATGGAAATTGGAGCAATAGGGAACCGTGATTTGTTCCAGTGGAGGGACACTTAGTGATATACCCCTGTTGCACCAGTATACAGCTTCTGGCAAGAACAACAGTGATTCAAATAACTGGAGCCTGATTAGCTTGGAAGGCAGTTAGACTTTGACAATGAGTACTTGATTCTTTGTTGGTTTGTTTGTTTGGTTGGTTGGTTTTTTTGTTGGTGTTTTTGTGTTTTGGTTTTGGGTTTTTTTTGCTTCTTCCCAACAGGTACAGTGAAACCTTTTTTTCTGACAATGTCACCTTTTCAGAGGATGAACTGTCAATATTTTGCCAGTTAATTTTATCACACTTGAGTCATTTGTCAAGTGCATGTTCCCTATTCCAGTCTTTCCATGTGTCTTTTTTCCCTTCTGCGCACAAGCATGTTCCTATTTTATGCTGCCTAAGGCAGACAAGACACATTTTTCTGAACTCCATCAACATTATGCAGCAGCTAAAGGGCTCATAATTAAATCATGCAAAATGTCTTTTTTTATTTTATGCAACCCTCAAGATTCTTCTAGGTGGGAGGAGGACAACTGGCTGCAGGATGAATCCTGTTCTGTATGATGAGACAAACCTAGAAGCAAAAAGCTAATTATGTGCCTTTTAATAGCTAACCTCACAGTTTTGCAAAACCCCTGGTTCTGTTGCACTTATACTGCAATTAATTCACCCCAAGTAAAAAACAAACGAAAACCAAACCAAAACCACTGGCTATTTCATTCTGAATTCAATTGTTTTCATTATCACCACATTTACCCAATTTATCACAAGTTTTGGGAGAATGTACTTTATCATGGTGCCACAGATACAGTGCCTTAATACAGTTAACACAGCCTATAAATTCAGAAAGCTGTGAATGAATTACAAGAGAAACTGAAGATGGCACTTCCTTCTGCAGACCGTTTCCTGGGTGTATAATATTTCTGTGTTTAATGCTGAGATTAGTTTACTTTCTTAATGCACATGCATAAGCATTGCTGACTGTTAATGACAGTCCTTGGATTTGGACTTTTTTTGCTAAGATAAATGGATGGAAGTTAGTGTGACCAAGGAAGTCTCATGGAAAGATTAGGAAACATGAAGATGTTTGCAATATCTAGTTAAGGTACTTACAGTAGGTGCTCTGAACGATTTCCTTGGCATTTCATTTGATTCCTTCCTTACAAAAAATTCTTCCTGTAGTGATCTGACATGTTTTTTTTTTTTTTTTTTTGGATTCAAGAAACCTTAATTAGGAGAAACAGTTAATTATGTCGATAAATACTCGATTCTTTTACTAAAGCAGTTCTCATGTTGGCCAAATTATTAGACTGTGAAACAGAAGAAATCCCTAAAATGGTATTCCTGGTGCTTCTCCTAAGAGTGCTGGGTGGCGCTAGAGACAGAAAGGTTAACTAATAGTTTAAACTTGGACCGCTGAATCATACAACAAGGTGATGCACTTAGTGGATGAGGAAAAGGCTGTGGATGTTGTCTAGCTAGACCTTATCTCTACAACTATCTGAAAGGAAGTTGCAGTGAGCTGGGGATCGATCTCTTGTCCCATGTAACAAGCAATAGGACAAAAGGAAACAGCCTCAAAGTTGCACCGTGAAAGGGCTAGACTGGATATTAGGTAACATTTCTCCAGGGAAAGGGTTGTCAAGCACTGGAACAGGCTGCTCAAGGCAGTGGTTGAGTCACCATCCCTGGAGTTACTTAAAAGATGTGTAGATATGGCACTTAGGGACATGGTTTAGTGGTAGACTTGGCAGTGCTGGCTTAACAGTTGGACTTGATGATCTTAAAGGTCTTCTCCAACCTAAATGATTCAATCTTTCTATACAAGATTAATATGGAAATGGAAGCTAACAATGATGTATAAATTAATTGGCCCAATGCTATCATTTTAAAATGGAAGACCTCACCTCCTTAGGAATGCAAAATCTGTCACCTTTGATAAGAATTTTCAAATCAGTTTGAGCATTTAATGAAATGTAAATTTATCTTATCATGAAGGAGGGAGGTTTACCTCCAGAGATGGTATAATCCTTAAGCATCTATAAAATTATGTAATCTATCTAGTTTCATGTTCATTCACACTGTCGTGCACGTTAGTAAGCATTTTAAAATAATGATTTATTTTGAAGCACTTCATAACTTTTCTAGGTATAATCTAGAGTATTCTTTTAATTGTTATGTTTTGCTAATATAAAAATAGCAAATAGATACTAAAATCTTTCATAAAACAGATCTTGAATGAAGACTTTTAACATTTCTTTTTTTTTTTCTGTAATAAAGATATATTTAAACCATGATTTAGAAAAAAAAGAAAAGTTCTGAAGTAACTAGCAACCATGGGTATTCTGAAGACATATGTGAGAATGCACAGTTTGTATTAGTTAGGGGCAATATCCTACTTCTGCATCCGTGGCTGGCTTCTACGAAAAAAAGATTCTTTCCAAAAATTGAAGAGTAGCATAAAGGTGCATTATTGGACTGATATCATGCACTGTATTTTGCCCTATCAAGCTACCTTTGGTATACTGATTGAGAAAGCAAAAACTTCCTTATGCATATGAGGCTATTTCATAAAGTTAATTCTGAGAATTAATAGTATGAATTTAAACATGATTTGCCAAATGTTTAAACAACACACCTACAGATTACATATGATTTCCTTTAGTTCTGTGTAAAACATGCATGCATAACCATTTACGTAATGTTTGAGCTCTCTTTATCTTCAAAAGAGAACCAAAATCACAGAAGTAATTAGGATGATGGGGAAAGGGACAGATGAGAAAAGTCAGCATAGAAAACCATGACAGAAATAACCTCTTAGTAGCAAATGGCTACTCTGTAGTTAGTGAATCTTAATAGAAATTTTAATAACTGAATAAAACCCATGCATAATAATAAAATGAAAAACCACCACAAAATGGTGTTGCCATGAAATGCCTTTGCATGTACATGGAATTTGACTCAGTGCTAAGCAACTGGTATAGGTACCCCAAGGCAAACAAAAGCATACCAAGCTGGACACACAGCTATCATAGTGAACATTGATATCTAGCTGATTAGAATGCAACACAATTACATTAGGACAGCTTTTCATTTTTGCTGTCATAAGAAAGATTACTATTTACATTCAAGAATCACTAGAAGTCTCAAATTCGCATATTCGCATACAAGTCCTGCCATAATTAGCCATGATCACTTGATCGCACATATGTTTCTTCAAATACAACATAATCACCATCACCTACCTGCATAAAAAGATCTAGTCGTTTCTATAAATAAAGGGCCTGAGGAACCAGCTATGCTTATCATTCACTGTAAGAAATGTTCTTGAAGAAACCCTTTTCAGTGAACTTTTAAATACTACATCTTCCACTTTTAATCTTGGGAGGGCATCTATGTATTATCTGTACAAGTGCATAAAAATCATTATTTGATCTCATAAATCTGGCCATAAAATGGAATGCGACTAAATCCAGTGTAGTTCTCTGCTGAAATGTTCAAAACGGTGTTTAGTTTGATTTTTGTTGGACTGAAGCACCTCAAGCAACAGGGAACCGCTGAGGTCATTAACCAGCAGGATTACACAGCTGGCATTCAGGAATGCGCTCCACAGGAGAACGGCGAAGAGCCACAGGAAACAGCACTCACTATGGCCCACCACCGAAGCTGAGCCCCTGTGGGGTACAGGCTTCGTCCAGAGTGGTCTCTTCAGCACCGGTATCTGGGCAAGCTCCTCACGGGGCAGGTATGAAGCTGGCGCCTCCAGCCTTCAGTGTCCGTGGAAGAACATACTTGACAGGTTAGCCCACATCACCGGGCCACCCACATTTGTGCCATTTTGTGAGAAACTCAGGGCCGGGACTCGGCATCACCTCACCTCTGCCAGGCACCTCAAGTTCTGCCGTCGCCTCTTCCACCCTCGGTGGGTGCAGGCCGAGCAGGACCCTGTGAGCGGGAAGCGTCGCCCGCGCTTCGGAGCACGGAGACGGGCAGGCAGGCCGGGGCAAGCGGGCCGGGACGGCCGGGCTCCCCGCCGCTTCCCGCCAACACGGCCCCTCGAGGAGCCGCGGCGGTCGGACTATGCGCCATGCAGGTTCCCGGGCGGCCGGCGGTATTCTCACACGCAGCTTCCCGGGCCCACCAGTCTCCTTGGTGTGTGGTGCTGAGGCAGGCACACAAAAGACCGACTGCGGCTGCCCCTCGTCCCCGCCGCGGCGCCTCAGGGGTGGGCACCGGCTCCACCGCTACCGGCAGGGGTAAGGAGCGGGGACACAGGACAGGGCACCGGCGGTCAGTGCCGTCGGGGGGACCGGCGGCTCCGCCAGGGGTGGGGCGGCAGCATCGCTGCGGGTCCCCTCAGAGGCGCGGGAAGCCCTTGTGGCCGGGCAGGCGCTGAGGGGTCGTCACGGGAGCGGGCGTTGCGCCCCTCGAAATCGGGTCTGGGGGCTGCCCGCCGTGAGGGGCTGCCATCGCCGCTGCCGCACCTCCGTCCACATTCACATCCACATCCACATCCACATCCCCATCTCCATCCGCTGGCAACCGAGCGGCCCGCAAGGGTACAGGGGTCGGGGTGAACGAGAGACCCTCTGGCATGGCGGCGCCGCCGGGGTGGTCGTGGCCGGTGGCGGGGGGGCTCCGCGCACAGGGTACCGCACGCCCACGCGTCCCCGCTGTCGCGGAGCTGCTCCTCTGTCTGCTCCGGCGGGGCGGCACCGCCTCCTGTCAGCCGCTGGGGAGCTGGCAGCGACCACCGGAGCCGGGCTGCCGCTGCGGGCGGCGGGCCCCTCCGCTGCCGGCTCGCCATCAGCTCGCGCTCGGCCCTGCCCGCCATCCCGACCGCCTCACCCCGGCCCGGCCTCAGCGCCCGTTCTCGGTAATGCAGGGACCGACAATGCAACGCGTGCACAATGCCGGTGTTCTGTGGGAGGGCGGGAGGCTTAAGAGTCTGTTTGCCTTAATAGATTCAAAATAAATGCGAGAGGAGCCCTCGCCTAATGCAGCACCGCCAAGAGTTTGCATATGTTTCTGATTTCATGCCTCCAGTGTAGCAAATGGATCAGAGCTTTTGATCCGCTCTTTTTCCCATTCCCTTCATCGTGAGATCCAGAGGGAAAAAGCTGCTCAGTTAAGAATACTTGATTTTTGTTGGGATAAGGTAGCATGAGACGCTATAGCTTGGTCTGTTTACCCCTTTTTGAACAGCTTTTGAATATGTGGAAGGTTTTGTATTGCCATAACAAAAGGCATGGGGGTGGGGAAGAGGAAAGGAATCCTGCGTTTGGAGCTGCGTCTTGGAAAGGCAAAGGCTGGCTTATTCTGCCTCAACTAGCAGCCTATGCTATCAGATTTGCATACTTTGCATCCTCAATGTCATTTTGATGATGGCTGTTGCATGATAGTGAGAGCATACAAGAAGTAAAAACAAGAGGTCATACAACATTCATAGTACAGAGATAACATCCATTGCAGAGATGTTTAAGAGAAGTCTTAAATTACTGTAACCAGTTTGGGTACAAAAATGCAAGTAGTGTTTCAGTTGTATTACCTGATCAAGGCCACCATGAAGGGGCTGGGAAATCTGTTTGCAGAAAAATTATTTCATGTATTATGCCTATTGCCCAAGAATCGCTCATTGCTTAACCAGCAGAGCTGAAATCAGAAACAACTGCTACTTCAATTTTGTGTGACTGTGTGTGAGCTATGGTATTTACATGTAAAGGTGATTTTAAAGGAGAGGAATTTCAATGTAATTTTTTATTGCTACTTAAGTAAAAATATGATGTTTATGCTAGTTATCTCTGTGTTGGAAAGCATAAGGCTGAAGTTTGGGTCCAGGTAAATTTATCGCTGTATAGTCCATATTCTCCTCCATATGGGACAGACGAGGATGAAAGATTTTCTTTCTATATGTCATTCTATGAATACTAAAGTACTAAAGGTGAAGCCGGTGTCCATACTCCACTTTGGGCTCACAGGATTTCAGGCTGCAGACTTGTCTTTATAAACCTGGATTGTCAGGCTTCCTGATAGTTTAGCCCTTATCTGTACTTGGAAATATCTAATACTATTTTTCAGATTGCAGTGTTGCCTCTAATCAGCAGCTGCATTATTGCTTCCCCTTGATTCTCTGATCTTAAAGGAAAACTGTTATTGAAAAGCCATAGGTGTTCAGCTCTTTTTGTCAGTCTTGTGATTCTAAGGAGGAATCCCAAAAAATACTTTTTTATGCAGTTATTTGGTCAATGCCAGTTCAGGTTGGAGACTGGACATGAATTTAAACAAGAGCTAGGTCTTTGAAAAGTGACCTTTGCTTAAGGCTGTGAACACAAGAAATCACTTCAAGAAGCATAATTTTACCATCTCTCTAGCTGTTGTGATAAGAACATTTGCTAAGAAATAATTTGTGAAAATGCCATGATTTAAACCTCATCCAGTTTACCTTGGTTGTAGCCTTTCAACACATCAGGTTTTAAGTGCTTTTGCAGACTTTTTATACCCATTCCCCTTGTAATCTGGTTAAACAAACAAGGTGATGCTTTCATGATTTAAGTCATTGCAACTATAGAGGCAGGGGAGCAGCCTGCCAAGAAAGCCCAGAGATCCTGGCAGAAAGTAAGCTGTGTGTGAACTGGCCATGTACCCTGGCAACAAAGATAGGCAAGAGAATCTTGGTCTATATGAACAAGAATGCAGCCAGTAGATCAAGGGTAGTAATTATCCTCCTCTAGCCATCGTTCAGTAGACCCCAAATATAATACTGTGTCCAGTTTCCCCCCCAGTACAAGGAAGATATCAATGAACTGGATTTTTTAGGCCAAACTGGATAATGCTCTGAGTAACCTAATAGGGCCTTACTTCTGACCCTGGTTTGAGCAGGATATTGGGTGAGAGACCTCTGATATTCTTTCAAACCTGAATTATTCTACAGTCCTATGAACAATTGTATGTTTGTGCCTATTCATATGTGATACAAGAAGCAGATGTGTTTCCAGAAGTCAGGTGTGTTTTTTAAGAACGAACTAGAGCTTCAGTTCTAGGGATAATCCATGCATCCCAGCAAAGATGGCATATAATATCAGTATGATACACTGGCCTCTGTTACATGTGTAATACTACATTACTATTGGTACAAGTTAATACCTTTTTATACCCCTCCCAAGGAAGAGAGATTTGCTTGAAATATTTTTATTTTAATGTAGATAAAAGGAAGAGCAGTTTGACATCAAGAACCTTTCTACGTAATATTTTTTGACACTCCAAAATGTTGCCTTTCAACATTATTGCAAGAGACATAATGGCAGTTCTTATGGCTGGAGAAAGTAAAGCACTGGTGCAGTCACATGCACTTCACAAGTTAAGCGGAAGAGCTGAAAGCAGAATCGGAATTCATTAGTTTTTAGACATTCCTCAAAACATGCAATCACTAGGTTCATTATAAGCGCTTTGGATGCTTGCAAACGCTTTCAGTCTACTGGAGAAAAATTGAAATGCAAGATTATTTTTTTTTTTTCTCTGAGGACTCATTTTCCCATGACGACTGTGCGAAAACTACAATGTGCTTTTTGCAGTGTTCAGTGTTTTAGCCTTATGCTGTCTTCCGGAGCTGAACACGCAGCTCTTAGGGTTAGTCATGGCATCCATGAGAAGAAGGCTTTCATTCCAGTTCTCAGCTTTGTCTGAACTTCAGTCTCATCTTGGGTAATGATACTATTTTCTAGAAGAAAGGTCTTGCACCACTGGTAAAAACACATATAGAATGAGTTGTTTCTGATGCTGGTAGGTAAAGGCACCGTTATTTGAATACATGACATTTCTTTCCTTTTTCATTGCAGTACTTACTGTCTTCATTCACCTGCTGCAGCAGAGGAAGGTGACTTGCACTTCAAGAGGAGTAAGTTAGGGCTGAGCAGACTGATACAGAAAACTCTGGGATTAATAGGTACTTCCACCTACACAAAAGATGGAGAACTAGAAGCCCTGTAGGTAGGGATGATGAGGAAAGGGTGTTATTGTTCTCAGATAAGGTTGCAAGAAATACTGCTGAAGATGCATACTCTGAAGTATGCAGGAAGGGATTATTTTATTTTGAAATAGAAGTAAATGAAGAGAAATGGAAAGTTGGCAAAAAGGTGTACAAAAAGTCTTGCAATAGAGAAATACGTCAACTATTATAAGTATGAGGTTTGGAGTCCAAATGAAGATTTTGAAATAGTACTTCTGCAATGCAGACAGCTGCTGATACCCTCCTGGACTACCAGTGGAAGCTGCACAGAAGAGTGTACTGAGATGGTTTTCTGGTTTGAACTATGAAGATGATGTTTCCTTCAGAAAATAGCCCTTCTAATTACAGACTTAGGAATGAAGATTCAGCCACACAGGAATAACTTGCTATTGTTTTATTACTTAAAAGGCAAGTTGAATATCTACATTCTACATACAATGAAGTAGTTTTAGAAGTTCATTTTGTACACTGATGTTAGGAATATTTGTGGGCATGTCATCAGCTAGTATTGTTTCCAGACTTCTGTCTTTCCTTTTACTTGATGAGACACCACCTCTCTCCTTCCAACCCCTTGTCAACTACAACCTTTACAGAAGCTCCTCTTCCCAAGTCAATTGTATAGTAACCCATGTAATTTCAAAGAGTGAAACCTGCTGGTTTCATTCATAAAGTGCTTCTACAAGAGAAAGGCCTGACCTTGCCAGTTTTTCCTTTTTGTGTCATCTATCTTTGTGTAAGGATCCAATCCTTGAAGAATTCAGTGAAATTCTTTCACCTGAGTACAGTGGTTAGATTTTGCTAAGATTTTGTAATGTGGTCATAGCAGGCAAGTTACTTTTTATTGCCAGGACAACATCTTAAAACAAACAGCTGACAATCCAATATAATAGCTTTGTAACACTAACCATGAGTGGTAACATTGTTCTGGTGGGTGTGCAGACCCTAGATGGTTGACCCCTGTAGTCCAGAATGCCAAGTGATGTTGTCTAATACAGGAGCATAGGCTTCTGGTAAAAAGGTATTTTTCTTGCAGTGACTGTGTAAGAGAGGTCTCTGCTTCTCCATTGTTCCACTTTGAATTTGTTGTGAGTGACAGCCAAGTGATTATCTTAGCATGACACTGCAGTGTTCTCCAGGGGATTTAGTGAGATAGTTAATTCCAGTAAAAATTTAACAGAAAATTCATATTTTGGCAGATAATCAGAGATGGAGAATTCACATTCTTATGTATAGACTTTTATCATTCCATCTCAAAGTGTTAAGGGTCTGAGTCCATAGAATGAGATTCATTCTGCTGAGGTTTTAGGAATGACAACAGAATGATCCCCTGGGATTACTCTGTGGTCTGTTGCTCTGGATAAGCTGCCAAAGAAGGGAGTATGGAATAAAGATGGAAGACCCTGCATATCTTCAGGTTCTAACAGTTGATGTAAACTTCAGTTGCTCTACAAACTAGCAAGAAACAGCGGTGACAATGTCACCCCAATTCTCCACATACATGCTGTGCCCATGTGTGGAAGAATCACATGGACAGACCTCTGAAGGGCCTCTGGATGGTACTCTCTAAGCCTCCTGCATGCAAAAGGCCACTGGTCTCATGTGAAGTGATCCTGTAGCACCCAAGAATCCTTAATCACAGGGAAGGTTAAGTCATTACAGCATTTCATACTAAGGAAGAAACAAAGTGCACCAAAACCGAGGTGGAACCAGCTCTTGCTGTCACAAAGCATTTGTGACAGTGCAGACACTGTTTTATTACTGTGGTAATGAAACTTGGAAAAAGCTCAGGAAGAGATCTAAGGTGCTGACTTGCTTTAGAAGTTCTGAACTGATTACGTAAATAAAACTAGCATATAGGAAAGCAAGAGAACATGGGAGGAAGGAAGGAAAAGAGGAGAAGAAACAAGACATCCGTATTGGTGGTGATAGTAGTATGTCTATATGCAAAAATTCCCTGAGGAGGAAGAGAAAGTGACAGGAAATTTGTAAGTGTAGGCTCCAAAAGAATGAATATTTAGGTAGAAATAGGGAGCCTGGATAAAACATTAGCTACAATTTCAAATCAAGGTGATATCTACCCCAAATTACATGAAACACAAGACTAGGAAGTCATCAGTGTCTTATCTGCAACAAAGTAAGATAACCAAGAAACAAAAAATTCAGGCTGTATGTCTGTCTTTTGTTGTTCCATTATTCCAAAAACATTTAGACAAGCATTTCTAAACAGCATTCCCCCCTCCCACTTTCTACAAGCTGTAACAGTGACAAGCGCAAGTTCCACAAGGACAGCACCTATCCAAAGAGTATTTTAAGAACCTCCCAGAGGAGTAGCTGTGTTTGGCATTCAGAGTGCAGGTCCAGTGAAATAGCTGATCTTTATGTGACAGAAAGAATCATAAACGAAGTAAGATTGCTACACAGCCCTCTGCATACTTACTGCCTTCATGCACCTGACAGAAACAATGGTACTTGGGTGAAGTTTCTGTCACCCACTGTGCCCTTCAAAATCAGAAGATCGTCTGCTGTACTTCAGTGGCTAGGTCTGTCTTTCTAGGGAGTCTCAGAGCTGCTAAATAAGTTTGGCTTTTCTTAGTTCTATATGGCAATATATTCCTCAGTGCTTGGTTACTGAAGCAACTAAAGTGAAAAAGTGTTGGACAGACCAGACCAGACCAGACAGACCAGTTCTGGAATGACATAGAATTTTAGTTTTACTTTGTTTAATTTTCCACTACCACCAGGAGTGAAATTACATCAAAAAACTGAGGTTACTTTCTAGAATCATTGATACTACAAAAATGTCATTCCAGTACAAGGCCAAGTGTACACTTTTGGTTTAGTCAAATCTTAAAATAGACCTCAAAACTTGTACTCTAAAAGCCAAGAGAGATACCTTTTCAATGCATCAGAGAGGGTGCATGGAGGTCAGATTGCTTCTTTCTTGTTCAGAAACAAGACTGCTTCAGAGCAGCTACACTCATATCTGTATTGAATCTATCCTGGGAATGAAGTTTTGTATTAAACACTATAATTAAGCATATGTGTTTTTTCATTTGTTTGTTCTAACCTGTAGCTTTTCTGTCTATTAAGGATGGCCATCCTGCCTGCCATCAGTTTTCACAGGGTTGTTGTGCTGTCTTGAGTTTCAAAGACCACTACAACTACTAATGTAGGAATAGTCATAAAGGCAATTACAAAAGAACACAAAGGTCCCTTCCAACTCAAACCGTTCTTTGATTTTACTCTTCTAAACTGATCCATTATGGGAAAGAAGCAGACTTTCCTTAGTTCTATATCCTTACTATGCAGCATAGCATGTTGTTGCCATGCTACCAGAATTACTTGCCTTGATATTTAAATTAACCCTTAATAGATTTGTATTTAAAAAGCATAAATTGTTAATAGTACATTAAAGTATAAAATGACCTGACAAGACATAAGCCTAGTCACCATTTTTTTATGTATTTTTGGCTTCTACTGATTTTCTTTCCTAAATAAACCATAATAACAAATCTCAGAGAGGAACAAACCAATGAAACATGGAGAGGTTCTGTTTGGTAGTGCAATAAAGGTTTATATCAGGGGAGGAATATAAATTAAGTTTAAATACTTAATGAAAATGTGCATCTTGTCTACTTGAATAAGTGCCTTTTGCCATCCTCAATAGACTGATTGAAAACTACAAAGTGATTATATGTTCTTTTTGTTGCTGGGTTGTGGAGGAGAAAGGAATGCTATATTTTATATGTATGTATGTGTGTGTGTATATATATATGTGTGTGTGTGTGTGTGTTCGTGTAATGTCCTCTAGGCACAAAATCTTGTGTTACTGGCAGACAACTCTTGATTAGAGATAAGGTAGCTTTAAAAAGAAACATCTCTGTGATATTCTTAGCCAGTCAATCAGTGTGGCTTTAATTATGTAGAAGTATTTGATGTATTACGGCCCAGGAGATAAGAGCTGTTGCATGCTGGATGATAGAAAGGGAAGGAATTCTGCTGGTGACTAGAAATTCCATCCTCAGTGCTGCATCAGAAGCATAAAAATGAGCACTGGAAGGAAACTCTTCCTAGTAAACACAGATTTGCATAGCATTTCTGATTCCAATATTATGAAGGTTGTTAGTGATGAAAGACTTTTCCTTTTTTTTTTTTTTTTTTCCTTTTTTTATAATGATAAAGGATTTTACTTTGTGTTTTCAGTGGTAGGGGGATTTCCCTCTCTTTTTCCTTTAAGTAAAAGGCACAGAAGGTGTAATTTATATTATTCTAGAATAATTTTGTGTCAGTTTTATTACAGCATGAGGTGTATATATTGGCACTGTAATTCTTTCATACTTTGATGGCCTTGTTTTACAGGTAGGGACTCACTGAAATGACTTTCCCAGAATCGTTCACCCTACTGAGTGACTGAACCAGGAATAGTACTAAGATCTCTGGAATAGCTGCCCAAAGGTCTATCCACAGTACTGTCTTAACCTGGTTCTTGCTTTGTACAGTAGCATTTAGTAGAATGCAGTTAGCTGATCTGCTTGCTGTCATACAAACATCTTTTTGGTTCAAGAATGATTTACTTCATGAAAAAGTACTTTATAAAAACCATAGTAAGGAACCTTAGTAATCTCTGCTTTGCTTCCTAAAGCCTGCAATGAGGGAAAACTGACTACTGGAGCAGGGGAGCCCTTTGTGACAGCATTTTATTTATTTATTTTTTGCCTATCTCATTGTTTTGGAGATTTTAAATCATAAACTAGTAAAACCTCTGTCTTATTCTTGAGCCAACATTGATTTAGCTTAGACTTGTTAATGCTTTTGAGCATTGGGAGTCTTAGGATATTTAGTGGTTTAGTTAAGGCTCCAGCTGTTAGCTTGTAAGAATCGCAGCTTCAAGTTTCTACTCAAAACAGGCTCCAGGAAGAAAGGAACTGTGAATGTGTACTTTAAACATCTGCAGACAATATGATACCTTTAAATAATTTTGACATTTTTCTGACTGGCAGTGGCATAGCAGTTGCAGGGAAAATAATTCCTTAATATTAACCATATCTGTTTGAATGATACATGCTTGAGTTACTGGTTTTCTTTCTAGATAATACTTAGCATTAATAACCATTCATAATAAATATAAACAAGCCAAATGCCATCCAGAGTTTCAGAACCAGCTGTTTTAGCATGAAATAGTTGATGGTGCTACACATTTTCATCTATGTAATGATAATCCTAATTAAATTAATGTAGTGATTAAGGTAGTGTTATAACCTACTATAGCACTGGCAAATACCATTGCAAGGTTAGGAAAAATGAAATCTCTATATAGCTGCTCAGATTTTCATACCCACCCCATGCTCCGGAGCAATGAATCTTGTCTTTTGACAGGAGGAAATCCACATTGACTTTAGGATGATCAAATGAGCTTGTGACGTTGATGGGCTGACAACTGAGCTTGACCCTAACTGATTGGTTGACAACTTGCAACACGTTGGTCCCACTGAAACAATGACTGTAATCTCATGCTGGACTTGGGGGTAGCAGTCCTTCCTTTTCATCTCTTCTTTAGACCATCCTGTGAGGCTCACCAGGAGTGGTTTCTCCTGCTGAGCTGCAAGCCAGACTTCCTATCCTTGGGTGCCTACTGAAGACTGTTGCGACCCTCGCGCATCACAAAGACAAGAAATGGGGAAATTCAAGCAGGATTTTTAAATAGTAAAGTTTGAAGTTTACCTTAGATGTGGAACTTAGCTATACAACATAGTAGCATCCTGAATGAAATGGAAGTGCTAAAAAGAAAATTAAGTCTTTAGTTTATAGTAGCCTATGAGCTAATGAAGTATATAGAACTCCTTTATGATAGGCATTTACATAGATCAATGTTTTGAGCAACGGCTGTATACAACTGCCTATGTAAATAGACTCCACAGCATATCTTCAGATTACATTTATATGATAGAGGAAAAGAATACTGCGTGTAATAACATAGTACAAAGCCATTATAACCTCATATTATGGTAGAGATAGTGTGTAAACTACTGGATTTAACCCATTACACACAGACCAAACATTTACTGAAAACTTGGAATAAGAGGTATGTCTGTAGTTATCAGTTAAAATAGCTTGTATGTACTTCACTAGAAAAATCTTAATTTGATTTTGCTATTTAGTTGAATTTTGCTCTTAACCTTGCTGGACTAAACTATGATAATAAGTTACCTTTATAAAGGTATATAAGTTACCTTTATAAATGAATATATCAAATCATCTGCCTATTGAAATATGAATAGCATGTGTCGTCTGCCATGGACACCATGAAAGGATGGCTTTGCAGTTATCACACTATTTCCATTGTTGTTCTTGATCAGTACAGTGTCAAGGTGTGAGTGTGTTTGGCTTTTAAGCGAACTCCCTGAAGTCTGCTTCATTCATCTCTCCACCTGTAGACTTACTTACAGATTATTAAGCTCTTCGTGGCAAGAATGCCTGCAGAATACTTAACATAATGAAATATTGGTTAATGGACTTTTCCACAACACACGTAATTCAGGATTTATTTCCCTCAGCTGACAGTTGTTACTACAGCAAATACAAAATGAAAAACTGAAAGGAAAATATTATGTGGCTGTTCAGGGCTTGAACCTGATAGAGAGATATCAAAGGGCCCAGAAGCTGATTATAGCCTTTCAGTGCTACAGATGATGGTACAAAGTTGTATCCTGCAGGGAAACCTTCTAAGTGCTTGCCAAAATCCATTGGGAAAGCCCAGAAAAGGTCTGCACAGTGTTAGGTAGTTGCTGTTTTATAGTTGTGAGCAAGTTTTATTATTAAGGAACCGTGGCATATCTTTGCAATTTAAGTGGAAGCTAACCTTTGATTTGAACTGAGTGCAGCTCAGCAGTATTTCAAGACTTCAGTTTTGCTACAGGCTACAAACTTCCCTGCAGTACTCTGGTCTCCTAGAATGTCCTACCAGCCTCAGCAGGATACAACTGTAAGTCTGTAACACTAGAAGGCTACCATGGTGTAGTTGTTCACACCATAGCAATTAACCATTGAAAGATGAAACCTAGTTGACTTAATGATAGAAAAATAGCCTTTTTTTTTTTTTCTTTCTTTCCCAATTTTGAGAGGAATTAGTCTACATTTGAATTTCCCAATGACCATGACAGTTAAATAATACGTAGTATTCTTTAAGGATCATATTCTGCCAACTGTAAAACTTTGTGTTGTAAATATATATAACTGTAGACAGGACATTGCTTATTCAAAACATGATGCCAAAATCTGTATACATACTGTCTTGAGCATTAGTTGAAGATGAATCAATCTATTTATGAACAAATAATGAAAACACTGAACAATAAGTATTAGCAAGACTCACACTGCCATTTGCATTCTTGCCTTAGTAGCCACTTCCTGCACATTTAATGATAAGAGGTGCAGAGTACTGTATTGGAAAATTCACTGATAAATACAAAATAGACTGACCCATAATGTACCAATGTGATGTTTCAGGTGAGATGTTTCAGTTATCTGACAACTTTTCCATTTTGAAAGGAAAAACATTAATTCTTGAAACTATTATCCAAATACAGAGCTACATGTATTGAGAACCCAGGAAACATATTGTTTATTTAAATGCATTTAACAAAACTGAATTATGAAATAAATTCAGGGGAAATTCTTGTTTTCATACTAGCTTTTATATCTATCTACCTATCTATCTATCCATCTATCTTTAAAGCTTCATTAATATTCCCCTAGTCCTTTGATAGCAAGATGACACAATTAAGGTAATAGATATGAAGCATGAAGCTTCCTGTGTGCAGGTGTCTTCTGTACTGCCCCATACCGGGGTAGAGCAACCTTGCAGTGCAGGATTAATGCCTTTTATATGATAGTTCTTTTACATATGTGTTTCCATGTGATATCATTGTTTTACATGCTGTAGTTAGGCCAGCTGCAGTCCAGAGCAGATTTCTTGTTCAGGCCAACTGTAGATCTAAGTAACCCTAATTAAACTTTCAGTTACCATCATGAAAGTCTAAAGGAAAAGTAATGCTTCCTCAGACTTTGAGTAGGCTGATGTTATATGGGGAACTATGCTCAGAAATGATGCACCTGCAGAGGTTTCATCTCTCAGCAAGAGACTTGTTTTAATTTTTTTTTCTTGAATCATAAAGATTCCATTGTGCTGCTACAGAAATCACAAAATATTGAGATGCCTTTTTCCAAAGATGGTCAGAGACTTCAATAAATATTCAATCTCTTCCTCTTCAATTTTCAACAACTTCTCCAACTAGACAACATACACATACCTCCTTTGTTCTTTATAAGCCATTAGGATCTGATGGGATGAGACTTGTGCACCAGAGCCTATGCAGCTAATGATGTCTGACTTCCAGACTTTAAGCGGAGCCTTTTAAATAACAGAATTAATACCTACAGTTTCAGCACAGAAAAGTTTGTTCAGTTAAGGATTTCACTTCAACCTTGTGTATGGATTTCTTGAAAAACATCTTTCCAGTTTTACTGAGAACTGATTTCAAATTAGAGTAGCCAGTTAAGATAGCCAAAGTCACATTTTTTCAAAGAATCCTTTAACTTCAGGCTAATTGCATGTTTTATTTCATCCGCATGCATTGTGTGTTGAGTTTGAAGGCAACGTTCCCTTATATCCTGAAGGATAAGAAATCCTTTTAAAAATTGTGCTTCACCCTGTATTTTATTTCATACCCTCCATTTTGAACCATTCATGAAGGGATTTCATTATTTAACAAACAACAGAGTGGTCTTTTATAACAGTCACTAATATTTGCAGAGCAGTTGAGTAATGAGTTGTCTGTCTGAAACCTCAAGACT
Organism: Loriculus beryllinus; assembly: GCA_039877255.1. Taxonomy (NCBI): domain Eukaryota; kingdom Metazoa; phylum Chordata; class Aves; order Psittaciformes; family Psittacidae; genus Loriculus; species Loriculus beryllinus. The sequence goes on from JBCJKH010032651.1 coordinate 71,333, forward strand.
TTCCTAAAACTGGTATTTGGATCTGTCTCCTTAGCAAAGATTACTGTCAGAATCCATAAAGCACCACCAGTTGTCCCTCTGCCCCTCCACTCAAGTTCACTGCTCCCCAAAGAGAAACAGTGGTATGTCTTAGAAATTAGCAGGGACTTCAAAGTGTGTATTCACCAAAATATGCATGTTGTTTGCTCTTTGTGTCAGGATCAGAAAAGAAAAAAAGCTTTGAAACCTTCTGTTTGGGCAGTAAAGATACTGAATGAGACAAAAGAAAAGTAAAACATAGCTCCATCCCCAAAAATAAAAGATCACTGTCTTTGGTACAACTTCATGGGTAAAAATCTCCATAGGATAGTAATTTGTTTATCTGCTCAAAGCTTTTACATAATTGGCACTTTGTCATATTCTGTCTAAATTACAGGCAGTTATTGGTGAAGTATCTGAGTAACCGTGAAGAAGGTTAACTGCTTTGCATATATATGTAGCTACATACTTGGATCTGTGCAAATGTAAGTGCATACATAAATATATTCATGTTTTTTCAACTAGATTATCTGGAAAAAAAGGCCCTTAATGTCATACATCTGCTTCATATTTATACCAGAATCCACAGAGAACAGGAAACTATCTGATTCCTTTAAAATGGAAAGACAGAAGGAGATTGATTTGGGAAAAAGGTGTGAATACACAAACATAGATAAATCACATAAAACAGAGGTTGTAACAAGCAACTAAGAATGAAATAGGCAAATTAAGTACCAAATTTTGTGTCAAGTGTTTTTGACTGATTTGAAGACTTTGTCCAAATATTGTTCTTTACATTGCTATACAGTAGTAGAGGCAGCTTACATCTCAGAAAATTCAGTCTACATCAGCCCAATTTGTGTCTTTCCTAACATGATATTGTAGTAACATTTGGAAATAAATCCTTAAATGGAACTGGGAATAGGCTTTCTCTAAATATGCACCTTATTAATTAACTCTTCCTGATAGAATTCTAAGATCCTGGTCCTTTGATGTACAGAGCATTTACAGCTGTGGTGGAAGATTTAAACCTTTGTGTAAGTGCTTGATACTTTTTTGGGGAATTGCAAGATCTGTCTGACATTCATGCAGAGAACCAGATTTCAAAGGAACTACAACATCCTAAATGTAAAACTCCACCTACCCTGATTTAGGATAAAATATGATATCCTCACTTATAAGATACTGGTTGCTGTGGATGATCCAGCCATAACTGATTGGTTTTTTTTAAAGGCATTAAATAATGTGCTGAAATTTGCATTGTGAATTGTAGGACAGTGGGCTGTTTTTCTTTAAACTAGATCAAGTAAATTCCACCAAGATCCTCTGTATACAATAGCCCAGTAGTGAAGAGCATTTTGGCCACCCTGATTTTCATCCTTTGTTTGCTTAAATTATTTTCTATTGAGTGTAAGGGATGGATATTTTTGTAAATTCACTGTTAGGATTCACAGATGAAGGTTTAAGGAGATTATTTGTGCTTTAGGATTTAATATCTACCAACATGCTGTTCATTTGCCTGATCTCACTAGGGACTAGTTCTTTCATTTGTAATTTATAAATCCTCATCTTCAGACATTCAGGTTTTCAGATAGCTGAATGTTGGAAACATCTTGCAGTCATTAACATTGTGAATTTTCTCTCAAATGAACTAATAGTTTTTATTCAACTATTATTATATAAACTTTATATATGATAGGTCCCGTTTAGACAACAGATAATGCTAACCTAGTAGGTTTTTGAGGAGTCACCTTGGAAGCTCTCCTTTAGTTTTATGCATGTTAGATGAGGAATGCTGTTTTCTTGTGCCCTCTACTGATAAAATTGGTTATCAGCCTTCCATAAACACAGCAGCTGGAGCTCACAAGCACATAAACTTCTTCCTTCCATAAACACTGCATCTGGAATGAAGAAGTCAGACTGTGCTCTATGTACTTAAAGAGACCCCAAGCCTTGGCAAAGGTTGTAAACAAAGATGTGATTGAATCTTACATCAAAGCCTTATGATGCCCAAGATAAGTTACCGTAAATTGGTTGCAGTAGCTTGTAAGGTTTTACACCCTGTGCAAGCCAACTGCTCATATTCCTGTAAGGGCAGCTCCATGCACTATGCTTTGTTATATAAGTAGTTTATTCCCTGTAGTAGCCTAGATGTAAGCTGTCAACTGATGAGATTCTGTCGCTTCCCTTCTAAGCAATATTCTTCAGTTGCATAGGTCTAGCAGTCAGTGCTTGTAGCTGTTTTCCCTTGCCCCCCCATTTGTTGCTAAGCTTCATGTCGGCTCAGCTATTTCCTATCAGATTGTACCAGGGACAGAACTGTCAGGTCCAGAGAGAACAGGAGCTGGGACTTGCCATGCAATAAGTGATAACCTTTCTTAGATGGTGAAATCAAAATGTGAGTCTTGCTTGAAATGTCTGAGTTAGCTAAATCTTTATTCTACTTTCAAAGTACACTGCCTGTTTAATTAAAGCTTAAATTATTTTATGTATGCTGCATTGATTGATTTCAGAATGCAAGGAAATTTTTTAAATTCCTATGAGACAAAGGTTCATTATAATTAACCGTATTATGTTAGAAGTTTGAAAATAACCCTGTTTTTTTCTCAGTGGTTTTCATCCCATTCTTGGCAAGCATTTTCCTGTGCTGAATTACCTGTACTATGACAGCCATTCTGAATTGCTGAGAGGCTTGAAACTCAAGCAGTTTGTAGTCAAATACCTAGATGCCTTGATTTGATCAGTCTGGTCTGGGATGCTGTAAGCTACCAAAATGCAGTCTAGCATTTTATAGAGCGGCTGCAGTCCCCCCTTGCCATGGTCTTACCAAGGGCTCATGCTCTGTTCAGTTTTCTTTGGACTATGAAAAACAGAGAGGACAGAATTTCCCCTTTGAAGTTTTATTATGTTTTCAGTACTACTAAATCAGAAATACTGTAATTTTGTAATATAGTACCATATTTTGGTACTGCCAAGTGCCCCAAGATTATTATTTCATGGAATTTCCTTCGCCTTGTATTAAAAAGTAATACTGTCTTGTCTGACATTCAAAGGCTAGAAAAATGCAGAGAAACCAGAAAGAAGACTATGGAAGAAGCAAACAGTTATCTATCATTTCTGCACCTGTGCAAAGGTAATTTTCATGCACTAAAAAGCCGTAAGATGCGTGAGATGAAGCCTGTAGCATGTAAGGAATGATGAAACAGGCAAAGCCAGAGGCAGAACCTCTGGATCCATCTGCTATCCTCAGGCATGTAGTGGGAAGCTTTAGTAGGTACGACAGAGCAATTTGGGGAAAAAAAGCCCTCTTCCGTTCTAGAACTAGCAAATTTTCCAATTACACAACACACATAGAGCGCTATACTCTGAGAATAAAATTTGACCTTGAAGAAGTTGAAGCATTTGTCGCAATACTAACCCTGTGCATGGAAAGGTACTTGATTTTGTGCATTTAGAAGAGGAATTCATTCTTCCATGCAATGTCTAATTCTTGTATTTCTCAGTCGTGCGTACTGAAACGGCTGACACAGGTATCT